>CM021319.1:1213847-1268544 GCA_010645155.1 Tigriopus japonicus
AAGAAGCTCTGAGGGACCCTGGGTAAAAAAAGTTTAAGAACCCCTGGATGAGAGTCATTGAAATTTAGAAAAGCCTTAGTTCTTCCGACAAGGTAATCATTAAAGCCAAAAAATCGTTAATAATGTCCAAACAATGTCACTAAATGACGGGAAAAATGGCGAAAAATGAGATTTGAGGAAAAAGCCAAATATTTTCGACATAGGTTTTTTAAAAATTTGGTGAGAAAAACATGTTTAAGAGTTCAGTTTTGGCAAAAGTGTTGCCATGTTGCTCATTGTTTAAGTTTTTTGGGTCAGAAAACTGAACACAATTACACTTCTGTAAAGCAAAGATGTATTATCTTTTGTGTAAAAAAATGACAGCATTCCAACTTGAAACACTCTTACACCTTACTTAAGACATATTTTAAATTTATTTGTTATTTTTCAGTTTTCCTTGCCATTTGGGTTTGTGGCTTCAGCAAATTGTTAACCATTTCAGCACATTTTGTTTTTTTAATACAAATTTGGTTTTGATTCAATACACTCATTTTTTTGAGCGTCAAAAGCATATTTTGTCCACTCAAAATCTGCATCCTATCCTAATAGGGTAGTTTCAGCAATCCAACACCTCTTCTCTTATATAAGAGCTACTTTTGGTTGTTTGGCTGAAATGGCAGGCACCATTGCAAAAAGATGGTATGAAAAGAGATTGTCAGATAGGCCAATAACTAGACACACTATTTTTTGTAACTTTGAAGGGACACAGGCAAGGTGTGACTGACATCTTTGTGTTGCAGCTTGAAACACAAGCAGTGCTTACAATTTTCTCATATGAATTGTAAAATTGCAAAATGCTTAAACATGGGTTTGCTACTTGCCACAGCTCTTTCATACAAGCTCATATGTTTTGTCTGCACCAAGGCATGCTGCAAGTATGCTTCCATTATTGACTTCAAGCGTATTTTTAGCCTTCTAGGGCATTTCTTACCAAATGTTGGGTTAAACATCTAATACGTAGAAGCTGACATTCATATGACGTCATTTTAGAAGCCTGAAAACGTTAAAAAGACACCAAAAGGATGGAAGTCAATTGATGAAGTATGCTCCAAAGCAGGGATCTCCAAACACAAAACATATGACCTACAGAAGCTTCTTTATATGAAGACATCGGCAAACTTTTGGTGGATGGAAGAACAATTTTATTCACCTACACCATAGATCGTTTATTAATCACTAGACAACGTGCAAGCTTGAGTCAAGCTGATTTGGGAAAGGGAGCGGAATGCATTGAATTTATGAGGAAAATGTAGTCCTCACAATTGTTGAGCGGACAGTTAGTGTCACCAAAAAAATCAAAACCAACTTTTTCAAACTCGTTTTTGAAGCCAACAGTTAGTTTTTGTCCATAAATGAATTGGATTAATCCTGCATAACGCAAAAGGGTAAATTTGTGTTTTCCTGTTGGTGACTTCTTCAATGTATCGGCAAAAAGTTCCTAGTTGTAGCATTCAAATCCAAGGCATGGTCACTTAGTGACGTCTTTGGTTCTTTCAAGAAAGTGACCACTAGCACATGCAAAAAATGACCCAAAAACATTACTCAATTCCACCTTTGACTTATCAATTGCTTGCATGTCATTTGCCTGGTCACACATTTCAAAAGTTCCCCCACTTTTGTCCACTCAATAGTTGGCGACGGGCGATACGTTTTTATCAAGTCTGAGTAAAGGCTTCAGACAGGTCAGAAAATTAAATTTTAAAGAGGATTGTCAAAGGTGGTATGGACCCTATTTTGAACACAAATTCCGTTTGAAAAGGGACTAAGAACCAACTTTCCTCCAGAAACTCTCCCCTGACCAAACATAGAGTTTCATCACTAGGGACGGGCAGAAAATGCAAATAATTTTATCCTTTTAGTTACCAAAAGTTACAAAAAATGTGCCCAAAAGTGCAAAACAAAGTGCAAAAAAATGTTGAAAGTGCAAAAAAATGTCAAAAAAGAACAAATAAATGTCAAAAAAGAGCAATAAACGTCAAAAAGAGCAAATAAACGTCAAAAAAGTGCAAATAAATGTCAAAAAAGAGCAAATACCTTGCATTTGGAATTAAAACGTCATTCATGGAGTACCCACGGCTCCTAATTGAGCGGGAGAAGTCATTTACAAGTTTTAAAGACATTTGAGACTAGTTTGAGGTGAAGAGACAATGCTGCACAAGAATTAGTAATAGAGTTCTATTAATTAGGTCACTAGCAAAAAGGATGTAAAGTCATGAAAAATACTCTAATCAATAATCTTCTGATTTTTTCATTCCTAAGGTGGTCTCGTGGATGTATGTACCTCAAATATTGTCGAAATATATTTAGCAATTGTTTAATATGGCTTTACATCACTCCGTTTTCGTCCTTCAAGTTGTTCAAAAATAGACATTGAAAATTGAACAGAAAAATACCCATGTGTGCCTAACAATTGCATCAAAGACAATAGTCATAAATGTGTTTTAAGCATGTTTTTAGTGACATAACTTCAATATTTGGCCATGGCCTAATTACCAGAACTCAATTTCAAATTCTAGCCATTCTAGCCAAAAGCTAGAAACCATTCTAGTCAACTCACTTGTGATACCACAATATAATTTGTCTATTGTAACGTTTTTTAACATTTGACATGTCACTGCACCATTTATATGAGAACACATATATATATTTTTTACAGTATTTCATACAACCTGACATGACCTTGAGTCGCAATAAACATATTATATTATATTAATTTCAAATGTGGCATTCATTGTCTCATCACATCAAAACTGTTCTCAATTACTTTTGGAACTTAAAAGTAATATCTCCAAGTCAATTAAACAATGTGTACTGCTGCATTGATGTATCCTTAGCTTGATGATTTTAAGTTTATAACGGCCTTTTTTAGAAATAGCGATCTTTGAAGGCAGCAAACCTAATTCTGCAATCTATATTGTTTGTAGATCCTTTTATTACCATAACATGGGTTTCTTTAGGTTTGCTATTTGTTGGTTGCATGCAATGAGATTCTTTTGTCTAATCTTTAGTTTAGTAAACAGGATGTTATAGTTAAAGCCAAGGTGGTGAATAAAGTGTGAGGTTTGCATCTGAAATGCACATATTTCTTCAAGGTGCTAAGAATGGTTGATTGCAAATGCAAGCTTTTTCGACGAGTTCAAAATTTGATCTTGAAACTAAAAATTCTTTCAAAAGCCACTACATTTTTTAAACAATTTGTCAATTTTGGCCAAAAACGTAAATAAAAAGTGCAAAAAAAGATGAAAAGTGCAAAAATGCAGGAAAATGGGTTTATATTACCAAAAATCTTTTTACACTATTTGCCCGTCCCTATTCATCACTCTCATCCATGACACAACTTGAACAACTTCAGAATGTCTTACTTGTCCCTGGGTTATCCTAAGCTCAATGACACAATCATACCAAAAAATATTTAAGTAAGAAACCATCAATTTTAGAACATGAATTCATGCCAAGGTGACAAATCAATCTCAATTTCTGACCAAGTTTGCTATGTCTTAATAAGTTCAGGATAATTTGTGGATGAGTAAGTTGGCAGGGGATTTTTTTGGGAAAGTTGGTTCTTAATCCCTTTTCAGCAAGAACTTGCGTTCTGATGAAGGTCCATACAATGGGGGATTCCGTGAAATTCTGGTGGACACCTTGCGTCTGACTCCTGCAGAAGCACATTACTGAAGAAATCATATCAAGTTTGTATAGAAATTCCCAAACTATGAGGTATGTTTCAGACTCAAGAAACCAAGAGGAACATTTTTTTTTACTTTTTATATAATGCAATCAAATTAGAATTACAGGACACCCAGTGCCTCCCTAATCTAAATCAAAAAACATGAGAGCCACAACTACGTGGAATTAAGTTAATGCTTTCAAATCACTCTGGAGTGACAGTTCCTTCCTACAGTCGTTGGTTCATCTCAAACTTATCTCCATCAGTTCAACTCGGTAGTAATCGATCGTAAGAGTCCTTTAAGCGCAACCAGTGAAATGGAAAACACGTGCAACCTTTGAGCTTTAATACGCAAAATTTTTGTTGTTACGTGTCCAATATACATTGAGAAGTTCGAAAACATGTCAAACGTGTCAGGGTGCAATATTTGGAGCTGTATTACTAGGGTGACCTCCCAGTCTTATGTACTGTGACCTCCCAGTCAGCTGCTTGTTAAAGGACCCAATGACAACCCTGATGGTCAACGACAGTGAGTGAAAGGAGAGGGATGACTTGGCTAGTTTGAATCAGCTGTCGTGTCGGCGTCTATGTAGCATGCTAGTGACTCCAACTGCCGTCCATAACCTGGAATCTCACTAGTCAACGGTATTGAGATTAATTCTAGGTTACACGAGCAAAAAGCATAATGTTCCGTTGTCGGTACAGTGCTCCACGCTTTTAAGAATCTCCGGATAAAAGAATCACACGCTTATAAGAATCACTTCTTGAATTCATGTTCCCAAACCCCTGTTATGTAGTAAAAAGACCTCGTTTAAAAGAATCAGCATTTTGCTGATTCTACGGATATAAGAATATTTTTTTTGTCAAAAACCGGTTGAGCAAGTTGCAAATTTTTCCGGGCAATACTTTAACACTGTCTTATAAAGGAACTTTATCAATATCAAATATCAACTACTTTACCAAGGCAAGGACGAAAGCAACGACGAAGAAGAGCAAGTCAATCGTTTTATGAGTCCAGAGTTTGGCATAGATTCATTCGACTTGCCAACCTCCAGAGACTCCAGAGAAGAAATCATTTCAGAGGTTCAGGAGGAGTTAGGGTTGGTTCCAAAGGTTGAGGATGAGAACGAGGATGAGGACAATGAAGAACAAGAAGAACCCTTACCAAATGCAAAATAAATACGAGCTGCATTGAACATTATTCGCAAAGGGCTTATTCCTCGAGGATTCGCTTAACACAAACTTTAAATCGATTTTGAAAAGGAAGTGAATGTCACATTTGGTCAAAATCTCATGCAGAGTAAAATATCGGACTTTTACGGAAAAAATAAAGGCTTTTTAAGGCTTATTTTGGCACCTCTACTAGAAAATCATACGGCCTTTGTCCCGAGGTCTCGCTTGTAAACAGTACAACGATTTATTCCAAGGTTTCGTGAGTGTATTTATCCTAAAGCAATACTTAAACTAACTAAACCTAACCTAACCTAACCTAACCTAATCTAATGTTAACTTCAACTTCATTTATTCCTCTGAAAAATGCATTTTATCTATCTGAGTCATGCAATCTATCAAAGGTTCACATGCCTTTTATAACTGAGAGTCCCAAGGTGATTTTCATAAGCGTGGAGCACTGTACAAAAAAGAAGCAGACAGTAAAAGCCTTTTTTAAAGAAGCTCATGTGTCCCATGAGCTTCAGTAGCCTGTTTGTCTTTGGCCTGTTCTAAAAGTGAGTGGAATTGAGTGTGTGGATGTCCAAAGTGCTTGTCCAAAAAAGATCTTAAGCTTGTTTGGAACTCAATTGTAGTAATTTAAGCACAAACAGTACTTTAGACTTAAATTGAAACACTGGACACCTGTTTTCATAAGTAGAGTTTGATCAAGGATGACTCTATGAAGGATTCACTTCAAGGTTGAAGGACCTACAGCTTAGGGCCGACACCGGCAATTTAGGACATGCGATGGCTGCCTTTGATTCAATAAATTTTGATTATTTTGTGAATAACATTCGTTTTTTAGTGAATGGCGGAACATAACAACAATGTAACAATGGCAAATAACCAGAGAAATGACGTGTGTTCAAGTGAATGGTTGTATTTTATAACATTTCAAGGAGAGTCCACTCCAGTAGAAGTCTAACGTACACTTATAATTTTCTTGTCCCTCATGGTGAAAGTGCGTCTCAGGAGCCCCATCATTCCCCTCGCCCGCATGACGGTATCAGCATAGTGTTCACGGAATTTTATTCTACCATCGAATATGATACCAAGGTCTGTTTCCATGTCTACACTCTCAAGTTCCTGGCCTTTCAGGATATACTTGGGAGTGGTTTTTGGCCTCATTCCAAACCTCATCATCTTACACTAATCCACATTGAAGGTCATTCCATTATTCGAGGCCCATTCTTCAGCTGAGTTCAAGGCACTTTGGGCTCATTTCTCGTCTTGAGGTTGCAAGATAATCCCGATGATCTTCAAATCATCTGCAAATTTTAGCATCTTTGTGGATGTAGTCCAATCCAGCCATGAAGGCCCTCTCTTGTGGTTGGTTAACCATTGATGTCTTGTGTTGACTGGTCTTCTCATAATTGATCTTTCTCAAAGTTGTAGGACTTCAGCCAAAAGTAGTTTGTCTCTGTATCTGAGGGTTGCCACTTCAATTCTGCGTGCTTGTCCTTGTCTAACTGGTGATGATTCCAATGCTTTTTCCCATTCATTTTCATGTTGAATCACCACACCAAAGTTTGCAGTAATGACAAGAGAAGACCAATATTCCCTGAATCCTGCGATCCATTTCTTGTCCATCTATCTATCCATTGAATGATCTGAGAGAAAGATTAAATGCTCAAAAGCACGCTGAACAAACACATAAGTAGGGACGGGCAAATAGTGTAAAAAGATTTTTGGTAACATAAACCCATTTTTCTGCACTTTTGCACTTTTCACCTTTATTTGCACTTTTTATTTACGTTTTTGGCCAAAATTGACAAATTGTTTAAAAAATGTAGTGGCTTTTGAAAGAATTTTTAGTTTCAAGATCAAATTTTGAACTCGTCGAAAAAGCTTGCATTTGCAATCAACCATTCTTAGCACCTTGAAGAAATATGTGCATTTCAGATGCAAACCTCACACTTTATTCACCATCTTGGCTTTAACTATAACATCCTGTTTACTAAACTAAAGATTAGACAAAAGAATCTCATTGCATGCAACCAACAAATAGCAAACCTAAAGAAACCCATGTTATGGTAATAAAAGGATCTACAAACAATATAGATTGCAGAATTAGGTTTGCTGCCTTCAAAGATCGCTATTTCTAAAAAAGGCCGTTATAAACTTAAAATCATCAAGCTAAGGATACATCAATGCAGCAGTACACATTGTTTAATTGTCTCTTCACCTCAAACTAGTCTCAAATGTCTTTAGAACTTGTAAATGACTTTTCTTGCTCAATTAGGAGCCGTGGGTACTCCATGAAAGACGTTTTATGTCCAAATGCAAGTTATTTGCTCTTTTTTGACATTTATTTGCTCTTTTTTGACATTTATTTGCTCTTTTTTGACATTTATTTGCTCTTTTTTGACATTTATTTGCTCTTTTTGACATTTATTTGCTCTTTTTGACATTTATTTGCTCTTTTTGACATTTATTTGCTCTTTTTGACATTTATTTGCTCTTTTTGACATTTATTTGCTCTTTTTTGACATTTATATGCACTATCAACATTTTTCTGCACTTTGTTTTGCACTTTTGGTAACTAAAAGGGTAAGATTATTTGCACTTTCTGCCCGTCCCTACACATAAGTGACGCAAATGACTTTGAGTAGTTCTCATCAAAGGAGAATAGGATGTTCTTTGATTGGAAGAAAGAAAGAAGGATGAAGTCAAGCTCTCTTTTTCTTTGAAGGGCCACACACGACCCATCCAAATTTTCTTTCTCAATCAGCACAACTGGATTTCTTTGTGCACTAAAACACTAGAATATGACACTTGGAGATGGCAAGATAACCAGAATGAGAGGTAAATCCACAAAGCTTTTGAGTGGCATCTTCTTTGAAGCTCAATTCACAATGGACGCACGTTTTTCAAGGTGACCAAATTGATTAGGGTTGGTTCATAACCTAAATTGACCACTTCTATCAAACATTGAACAACCCTCTCCAAAAATAGTTCAAAGACCACTGTCGAAAACTGGCTTAAAATATTGAGTTAAAAGAAGACAAAAAGAACTCAATTTCTGTTTTAAAGAAGATAAGAAATGTTGCCCCTCTCATTGAACCTCTCGTTCAAGTGGTCACCCTGTCAAACGAACAAACACTGACACCACATGGAGAATTCTCAAACTAAACCAGGGTTGCCATGGGCAAAAGAAACAATATTATAATAGATTATTGATTCACGTAAATCTTTCAATAACTTCAAAGTTTCAAATCGTTTTTCAAAATCCAATGTAATGAGCTTTGCTTGTGAAAAGAAATGAATAGATTGTAATAACATGTTTGAGTGGCGTCCCTGACTGAATTCTCTTTTCCTCGCAAATGAATGGTGAACTTCTCTCAACCTAGAATTAATGACGGATCAGTGACGATCCAACGCAAGGTGGATTGATGACGTCATAGACATTGCTCTGAAATTCGTCCTGTAGTACAGTGGTTCTTGGTTTGATCTAAGACATAGAATTTGATGGACTGCACACACCCGACGAAAATCAAGTAGATTTAATACACAGAAAAAAAGGAAAAAGCGCCATTTTCACTTTTTTCTATGAGTAAATCTACAAAATCTTGGTTAGCCGTGTTCAATCTAGTAATTATAGATATCCTTGGATTGAATGTATTTGAGCCCTGTAATGGTTCTATTTTAAAATTGTGACATGTTATAGTACATGAGGAGGAGTGATGATTGGAAATGATAGAAAGCTGATCCCTTTCATAGTGAAAATCAATCTATTTTGTTTTCCATCAGAAAGATTAAAATATTCCAGTTTTGGCATAACTTTGAAAGTTCCGTTGTGAGGTGGGGTAGGCAAAAGAAGCTCATGAGAAAGAAGCGTCGACACAGTCAAGTTGTTTAGATTTTTTGAAGCTTCAAATGTTTGCCAATTTTGTCGCCACAATCAATCAAGAGGTTCAAGTTAGAAAGAAAGTCGATTTTGCAATCAATTAAGATAGACCATTACAATAAAAAATGATCCAGTCTTTGGATCACAAAATAAGATGAATTCAGGCCCTTCCATGGTTATTTTTCAATCAAAGGCTCCTACTTGCTGTATTTTTTCTCTTCCCCTTCCTGGGTTGTTTGGATTTTTAAAGGCTTTGTGAAAAAACCAACACTATTGCTGGTGTTCTGACTACATTTCTTTTACATGAGCTTCTGTAGGGCAGGCATTGCTTCAATGTAAACATTGCTTGTCATTTAAGGTAAAGGAACCAACTTTCTCCAAATGTAATGTCACCTATGATTCTATATGGTATACCCTTTAATATATCCATTCAATCTAATAGCATTGTCACATAATTACAATCCCAGATGCCTTACCTAAGCAAACAAAAGTCCATTTTTCATAATGGCCACCTTTGGTCTTCACCACGGCCTTCAATCTTCCAACTGCAGTCTCAACATAATTCAAAATTGCAAAAGGATTTTTATGTCAGAGTGTGTGTAGATAGCGATGCATTCATCTTTTTTAAATGAGACAAAGAGTCCTCCAAGTACAAGAGCTACAACCACAGATCAAATAATGACTAGATGTCGCATTGGCCCGTTCCGTCGGCGAGAGAAAAGTGACACCACTTGGCCCAGCTGCGCTAGCTTCGAAATCTCAGGGCGACCGCGTGCTCAGAAGTTAAGACGCTCGCTTACGTCGAGAACAAAGTACGTACGGTACGTTGAGTTTGTTCAGGGTTTGGCCACGCTGGCAAAATTTTGAAAAGTTCAAAATTCCCACCATTTTAGGGTGTAGTGTTATGTACCAGCTGATGAAGCAAAGTTGTCCTCCTTTTTCTCGCACGAAGCGAGGTCTAGCCAATATTTGGTCGGTGGCTACAACTCACACCTGCTCCATTAACACATTCATTGCTATCACTGTAGTTATGTGACAACACTATTGATTGAATGGATGAATTTTGGTGGCATACCCTGTAGAATCACAAGTGACATTGCATTCGGGAGAAAGTGCGTTTCTTTCCCTTAAATGAGAAGCAATGTTTACATTGCAGCAATGCCCACCCCACCTCACAACGGAACTTTGTTCTTTTTTGTTCACGCACCCTTGAAATGCTTTTTGCGTCATTTATAAGTGAGATATAAAAAGCACAGCCCTTGTAAGATAAAAAAAACATTCTCTTGAATGTGAGCTGATTAATGATGAATTTTGAAGCTACCATCTCAGTCTAGGTAATACCGTGGTCTATGCATATACCTATGAAGCTGATGGAGTTTAACAAATCCATCGTCATTCATCCAAAAAAGTGTGTTTAACAACCTTCCTTCAACAAAAAGCAACAAGGTATGGTTATCTCGTTTATCAAAACATGTATCTCTGAAAGAACGATGACCGAAAAAAGCCACTTTCTAGACCCCATTTTTTTTAAACGTTCCTGCTACCCACTTTTGTGACGTTGCACGAAACCGGCTGGAAGCGAGGCGATTCTCCAGGATCACGTTCAGCACTGGTCTCCATGCCTGAAACTGGAATTTCCAGTTCAATGTTTTCATGAGGCATCAAGTGGAAGTCTAGCAAGTGTATTACCTAACCCAAAGCAAACGTAGTCCGAGAAAACCAAGTCCCCAAAAAGGCGACTCATCATCAAAAGATGAGTGCATCTCGAAACAAAATTTTCCTGGAAAAACCTGTAAGTTATCTTTTTGCGTTTCGTCACAACTTCCTCAAGCTTTGACAACATTCAAAAGGCATTTTTTCTTTTATTCCGGAAAAAAATCTCAACAACAAAACGGCAAAAAAATATTTAGAACTTTATTAATCTCAAGCAAAATGAGTGCTTCTTGGCCCTGTTTTCGTACTTTGGTCTAGAAATGTCGAAACGTTTGTCCTTTGCCGTGTTCTGCTCCTCAAGGAACATGTACATCCCCATGGGTCAAAATGCCTGCCGCTGTTCTTCAAAAAGGGATCGATCGTTCCCCCGTCAGCTGATTCTCAAATGAAAATGGCTTTCTATTTGGATCATTCGTTCTCAGGGTTCCCAAACAAGCATCACAGCGCCTTGAAATCCATTCGAACTCCACTTACTTTTATTTTAGCTTCCAGAACCTCTTCATGTTCCCATTTTTTAAGAAACAATTTTCAGATTTTGTTTAAAAATAGTACAAATTCAACTTTTCAATTGTTCACCCTGATGTGTTGAGTGTATTTCGTATATGCCGTGCATGAAGCTTGTGATCTGCTGAGCCAGGAAAGCCCTACTTTATACATGTAGGAAGAATTCAGAGGTCGGTCCAAGGTTGGGACTTGAACGCGCATCATTCTCTTGTGTTTCCAAGTGAGATCCACATTCAGATCTGAATATTGCGATTTTTGCAGGACTCCAACATGAGTTCCAACAACAATACCGAGCCCCAAACACCGGAACCTCTCAATGCGGCTCAAACGGATATGTTGTTAAAGCCCTCGTCAGGCCTCACTCATGAACAGAAAAAGGTAATGCCACGTTTCGATAGTTTTTTTCCAATATTTAAAGAGGGATATTTGAGCCTGGTTCGTTAAAGGAGTTTTCGAATTCAAGAGTACAAAACTAGTATCTGATCGGAACTGTTTTGAAATTCGACACATGTGATGTCTCAAATGATTAAAGCACGGCAATAAAAGGGGGTAACTAATGACAGTCCAAGGATGCCAACGGTGAGATAGCAATGAAGATTGGTACAAAAATCCTTATATTTTTAATGAGTGTTATGAGGTGAGTCATTTGGGCTTTTTCAATATCAAACTTTTTCCTTCTTTTCTGGGGAAATATTCATTCTTTCCTGTTTTGCTTCAGATTAGCAAATACTGCATTTCCGTTAAAAGATGAATTCAAACCAAATTGCATTTGCAATACCTTCATTTTGATATTCATATCGTGTCTTACACTAGTTTATACAATTTGAATAACAGAAGAATAAGCGAATCCTTGACAAATCCAAGTTACGCCTTTGTCTTGTTCCACTGTAACTACCTGCAAGGTAAATATTGCTTGAGGACGTGAAAATTTGACCAACATTTTGGGTTCACAATGTTCAAGGAGTTGTCACCGCATATATGTTCTGATAAGGCAACTTTTTTGAGTCAGTGGTGAAGGGAACGTTCTATTGTGAGAGTATCTGTCTGCTGAAACCAACATCATGACTGATTCGAGTGTCAAATGTATCGGAACATTGTGCCCGGTGCACGAAAAAAGCGTCGAAGAGAAGCGCAAGGTATCATCTATCTATTCAACTTTGTCCTTACTATCTGTAACGTTTGACCGAACGGCCACCAAGGCATATCACTAAAACACAATCTTACAACATTCCTTGGGTTCAACCGGAACGGCCGCACATGTCATTATTATCTTTTGGCTTTATGACAGTTATTTAAAGGTAGAATGAGATGCTTGCACAAAAATAGTACAAATCAAGTGTGATTCGAGACCTCTTGTGCAATATCGTTTCCACCCAAAAATGGACACAAATGGGAAAGAAGTGAAACCTCCGAGAAAGGCCAGTTTCAAGGTGAAGTTAGTTTTAACTACATTTTTAACGATCCTATTCTCAATTGAATTTATCTAAAAAGTGACATTTCACTTTCCAACTTGGTTGCGGCCCTGATTTTTTCTGAGTAAACACTTGATCAAATTGTGAATTGTGTGTGCCCAAAGTCTATTTGATATCTGTTAATCTGTTAGAGGCTCAACGCAACTTTTCGAATGACATTTTTTGACGTAAAGAATTTTCTTATTCGGAGAATTTTGTCTGTCCAAATAAGGGTTATTTAGCACTTCTCACGCTGATATGTAAATAATACGGACAAAATTGAAAGAGCAAAGCCAAAAGACCAGAATGGCTTGAAGAATTAACGAGGTGATTCTCTAAGAGCCTTTCTCATTTTTTAAAGATAATTGACCTTGGCTAATTACAAATTTTTGCGCAAGTGTTAATATTTGGCGACTTTGATTGATGAAACAAAGGCCAAAAAAATGTTTAGTCCATTTGATTTCATTACCTTTTTCAAGGATTAATCAAGGTAGGATATATTAAAGAATACCACTTACGTCCGAGTTCGTCCAATGAGAATTCAACAGAACATTTACTGAGTTGAAATAACCTCTCATTTTAGTACAATGAAAGATCGAAAGTTGTATTTCTGGAATTCGTTCTGAGAAATGAAGATGTTCTTGGCTTACAAAAAACACCTTTTGATTTTTAGTCTCTCTAATCTCGTATCCTCTTGCGTCGATTTGTGATGAGCGGAAATTTCACTGAATATTTAACCAAAATTGCTGCTAGCCCATGAATTGAGAATTTATAAACGCATTTCTAAATTTCGTTATGAATTTTAGAAACATGTTTCCTTTGAAAAAATATGCGCTTGGCCTGCCAGATACATCTTATCCAATATTGCATTTAAAAACGAATAAAACGGTCATGGTTTTATGTCGATTTTTCTCTTCATAGTCCCTTCTAGCAAACGGTGTTTTTGTTGTTTGCAAATAGAATTCACGGTTCTGAGTGAACTTAAAGGATGTGTTCCCATACCAGTACTGGTATGGGCCGTTCTAGCACAGAACTTTCAAACCAAAATCTGAAGATCTCTGCATCCTCTAAAATTTGATCCTTCAAGTGGAATTGACATCTCCCATTGAAGTCGAGCAAGATATGTTTTATTCACTTATTTAATTTCTGAAAACGAGTTTGAAAAAGCATCTTTTAAGCTTACCGAGCCGATAAAAAATGCTAAAATACATTGAACACGCTCACTTTTTCCTGTTTTTTCGCTCTATTTTGGAGAAATCTAGGAAAGAACAATGACCTTATGAGCATGGATCCTAACATGCTAGAGCTTTCTGCAGGAATAATTCTATCACAATTGCCAAAGATAAGAGTGTTTTAAAGTTCATGGATATTTTCATCGACGATGAACTTGACAGAGGCTCACGCGCGTAATCTGTTCCGATGGTGAATACCAAAGAATTGTGATCTAAAGTGCAGAAACAAGTGTGCTTTCCGTTCAATGCCCCTTTTTAAATATATTATTATTAAATTTTTGAAATATGTTTTAGCTTTTGGAGCATGTGTTTGAATATTTCTTAACCGGCTCCTTCATTTTTTAATTTATTGCACCATTTTGGGTCTGGGATCTTGGGTCAGGTTTGGGATTTATTTCCCATTTTGGGTCTGAAAGATCTGCACTTGGAATAGATTTTTACTTACACTTTCATTCTTTAACTGAAAAAACTATTGGCAATACTTAGAAAACAAATGTCAAAGAGAAATTTTAACTTTAAGACTAGAAGTTTGCCAATATGGTGCTCAAAAAATCCTTCTCTTCCTTACTTGCAATATATCGTTCATCCAATCAAGAAATTGCACTTGTGGAAGGAATAGGTAAGATTGGTCTTGAAAATCTCAATAGAAAACTATTTCAGCCAAGCATTTCAAAAGGTAAAAGAAAGGAAAGCCATGAAATTTGGTGAAAAATGTCAAAGGCAAGAAAATTTTAATTTTCTTTAAGAATTTGGGGAAACCGCCAAGTTTTGACAAGGCCAAAAATGCGAATAAAAGAGAAAATGCGCGAAAAATGCACCAAATTTCGATAAAAACGCCAAAAAATGCATATCAACCAAAATAATGAAAAAATCAAAAAAAAAAAAAAATGAAATCAAATGCATTTACATGAAATGTGCAGCCATACTCATAAATCCCTTGCGCGAGGATTGTCCAGATCTGCCAATTCGAATTTCTTGACAAAACAAATATCATTAAAAATTAGAATCAATGAATGATAAATTGAAGCATATTTTAATGCTTAAAATTCAATACTACGATGCAGATTTTTTCCGTCTCTAAATTCGACGTAAGGTGTGTTGCTAAAGACAATTGAAAGTAAAATGGGAGTTTGGGCAACAACTGCAAGGATTGAGGGACCCAATAAACACTCTTGAAAACAACCCATTGTTGGTGAAAATTTGGGAAAAGGAAAACCTTATCAGAAATAAGGTATGGTGAACGGCCTATTTGGCCCGTCTGACTCAGTTGCTAATCAATAACTTTTTCGTCAAGGTTAGGTTAGTTTTCACATAATAATATAATGAAATTTTGAAGGCCTCCCAAAACCTACATGATTTTAAAGAAGGTGTCATATCAGCCCAAAAAATATTTGTAACTTGAATATACAGTAAAGTGTAGCAATAATTTGGTGGCAAGTTCTGTTTTGCCATCGACGACAACTCCAAATGAAAACCTGATTCAAAAATTATCCACTCCTAAAGTTCAGACAAGCAAGATCAGTCAAAAAAATATATATTTAAATTATGCTTATGCTTTGAAGATCTTCCAAAAAGTGAAACTTATTCAATTTGAACCCACTAATGTACTGATTCAAGTTATCTGAGTATTTGAACACGTATTCAACGAGCCCCCAAGGACCTGTTCGTAGTTCTTATTCATTTGCCTAAAGTCACAATTCCTAGTATTTATGCGAGCCGTCTAATTCCTTCTTTAAAGAAGTTCTTGTTCTTAACAACTGGCTTGCCTTGCATTTTGTTGCGAGATGTTTTATGGTGTAGCCTTGACACAGTGACTAGTTTAAAACAAGCCCCATTTTCCATTTCATTTGATGCCTGCTAACGTCAACTTCCATATGAAACAGATTTTGCTGAGCGAAAGTGATGTTTTGAGGTGAATTGTTAATGGAAATAAGAACAGCTTTTTTAGAATAAAATTGAAAAATAGATAAAATGAAAAAAAGATACTGGCATTACAGGTAATAATAGCATCACAAGTGGTATGCCTTACACCAGTAAGCTTTTATAGTCATCGCTGATTTGATTGACCATATTGACAAGCATTGCAATTAATCAGAATGAATCAACTCATAATTCTGTGAAATAGTATTCAGGAAATTCTCTGGAAACATATTTCAGTCATTAACCTCTAAGGATTTCATTTTTTCACAATAATGGCTTAAAAAGGCCTACCTAATACCTTAATCTGATGATTGAGGAATACGTTTTCTGGCGACACCTTTTCTCTGTCTACAAATGTTGTAACCAACACTTGCGTTTACCTTTGCTTTAAACAGTCGATAGTTCGTGATTTGAAATCAGTTTGAGACGAGCAATTCAATCCGTCAAACGAGTGTACAAAGGCCATGAAATTAGATCTTCAACTTCAACTCAATGGATCTTACCCATTGTTTCAGATGTATGGCCATAATCGTTCACCTAGTCGTGAATTCAAGGAGCTCACCAAACGAGATGCTCAGATCCTTTTGAATAAAGAGTTGGAGAAACTTCAGAAAACAGCTCAGCTCCCAAAAGCCCAAGCCGAACTAGTGGATAAAGAGTTTGATGGGTTCCGAGACCTCTTTGGCAAATTTCTTACCGCAGAACATCAATCCGTCAAATGGGACAAGATCGAGAAGCTCCCCAGCGATGCGGTAATTCAAAGTTTCCACTTTCTACTAATCAAAAGCTTAAACGGCTCAATGTAAGAGGAACGAATTAAGCTTTTGTTCCATCTTAGATCCGGGCCTATGACGATCTGCCTCAACCGTCCAAGAGCGAGATCCAGGGCATGCTTCAAAAATTGGTAGTGGTCAAACTGAATGGCGGTCTAGGTACATCCATGGGTTGCAAGGGGCCTAAATCCGTCATTCCAGTGCGGAACGATCTGACATTTTTGGATTTGACCGTCCAACAAATCGAGAACCTGAACAAGACCTACGACGCTGATGTTCCATTGGTACTCATGAACTCATTCAACACCGATGAGGAGACCCATAAGATCATTCAAAAATACTCCGGGTTCAGAGTGAGAATCATGACTTTCAACCAATCCAGATATCCCAGAATAAACAAGGAATCCCTGATGCCCGTGGCCAGAGACATAAGAACCGAAAATGACATGGAGGCGTGAGTACAATTTTGATCGAAGTATTAGGTAAAAGCTAATACACATATGCCATTAAATTGTACGTTCCCATAGCTACGTACAACTAGTTCATTTACTAACTTGAATGTTTTAGGTGGTATCCTCCTGGTCACGGCGATTTTTACCAATCCTTTTACAATTCCCATCTGTTGAAAGAGTTGGTGAGCCAAGGTCGAGAATTCGCCTTCATGTCCAACATTGACAACATGGGAGCCACGGTGGATCTCTCCATTCTGAATTTGTGTCTCAAGGAGAACCACGAGTTCATCATGGAAGTGACAGACAAGACCAGGGCTGATGTGAAGGGTGGTACTCTCATCCAATATGAGGGCAAACTGAGGTTACTCGAGGTGGCCCAAGTGGCCAAGGAACATTTGGAGGATTTTAAATCTGTAAAGAAGTTCAACGTGTTTAACACCAACAATCTCTGGATGAGTCTCCCAGGTAAATTGAAGCACCGCTCGTTGTCTGAGGAATTTCAGGATGACAGTTTGTTCAATAATCCATTGGCTCAAACACTCTGACCGATTTTCTTGGAGTAATCGACATTTCTTTTTTCAGCAATCACGAGGGTAATTGAAGAAAAGATGCTGGACATGGAGGTCATTGTGAACCCAAAGGTCTTGGAGGGTGGAGTGAACGTTCTTCAGTTGGAAACGGCTGTGGGTGCGGCCATGAAATGCTTCGATAACGGCATGGGCATTAACGTACCGCGATCACGGTTCTTACCCGTCAAGAAGTCGTCGGATTTGTTGCTCATCATGAGTAATCTCTACTCTCTGAAGGATGGCTCTTTGGTCATGTCCCCCGAGCGAATGTTCCAAACAACTCCTTTGATCAAATTGGGAGATGCTCATTTCAAAAAGGTGAGACAAAGAAAGCAGTTCCACCAACACTCAACACCCAAATTTCGCCGTCATGTCTGAGGACCTGTCAGAACCTCCGTTTACGTCAGATTGGAGTAGATTTCCACTCAGAACGTGATACGAGCTCTGTGTAAGCTCCTGTGATCGGATCAAGTTTCGGATTCCTTTGGGTGCAGGCTAGTACGTCTGAAAGTGACGAATCCTGACTGATTAAATACCAACCCCGATGATCTAGTGTTTGGTCGAATGATTGATTGACCGCTGTAACTAACCCTTTTAGAGAAAACGCGATAAATGAAACTGAAAATTAGGCCAATCCCAGAACGTTTGTTCGGCCTTGGTTCGGCTAACATTTCAAACATATGAATTTTCATCAGCATTCCAGATTTGCACGAAAGTGAAAGATTACAGCGCCCCTCAAATCTGTTAGAAAAAGAAGGAGAGAGTCGGTTTAAAACTCACCATTTTATCGGTTTGCTTATAATACTTGCGTCGAAACCTTCAAAATCCAGTATCGAACCAAACAATAGAAGTTCTTAAATACTTTTGAATTTCGCTTCAGGTTGGAGACTTCTTGAACCGCTTCGCAAGCGTCCCAGACATAATCGAATTGGATCATTTGACGGTTTCTGGGAATGTCAATTTTGGCAAGAATGTAATTCTCAGAGGGACGGTCATCATTATCGCCAATCACGGAGATCAAATTGACATCCCATCGGGATCAATTCTGGAGAACAAGATCGTTTCTGGAAACCTCAGAATCTTAGATCATTAGTGGTCCTGAGGCCATCTCATTGCAGTGTTTAACATTTGACTATATTAGGGCCTATTTGTTGCCTTTCAGCACGAAATGAAAATCGGTTTTCGATTTCAATTTTACTAAACAATTATTATTTCAAATGCATACTCCATCGACTGAATCCATAGACATGAATAAATTTTTAAACCAGTTTCCAGTCCACGTGCAAGTGTTTCGAAACTTTTTTGTGCATTGTTTGCCTTGTTTTGCAGAGGAATTTAACCGCAACTCAAATCCTTCATTAATACGTGGGTTCAGGCTTGGAGGGCAAATTCAGATAGAAAGAAGCATATGATATCATTGAACATGTGTAACCTTCATAGTTGAACCTTTTTGAACTTTTCCCATAACACTTTGGATTCTATCAGGTTAGAATAGTGTAAGGATGCACGACAAGGCGATCAAAAACAAGGGTCAAAATAGTAAACAGTAGTATAATTTAGTGATGGACCATAGGTGCTTTCGGCCAAAATTCCGGGCTAAATTTCGGTTTCGATCATGCCTTCCGAAGTCGAAAGCAGACATGTATAATAATATATAAAGAATGGAATTTGATACTAAGATAAAAGATTTCTTTGGTCCAAAAACACTGAAACTTAAATTTTCCGACTTATTCAATTTGCAATTACCCGTCATCGAACACATAAGCAGTTCGAATTTTTAAGGTGAACTTTGAATGCATATCATTGAGTAGTCAGCTGCTTTCGATTTCAGTTTCGGTTGAGCTTTCTTTCGGTCGAAAAATTCGGTTTCGATTATAAAATAACTTCTAGAATAGCAAATTTATTTTCTGGACCATTAAAAGTGTAGGGGAAATGCAGTCGATTCAAATCGGATGGACCCTCAAAGTCCAACCTCGAAAAAGATGTGGATTCCCTTCTTAAAATCGCGAACTGACCTAGATTGTTTCAGTTCCATTGGTAGACGGTTCCTAACGTTAATCACCCGCTGGCTTAAAAAGTAGCCTCGGGTTTAATTTATTTTCGTCAATATCGAAGAATTGAAAAAGAGCGCAATATAAAGCATTTTGAACCCCAGTTAAGCTGTGAATTAGTGGATTGTGTTCAAAGAGGGGGCGTCTTGGCAGATCAAAACAAGAGATTTGTATTGAAATGTGTGTTGCTCTTTGATAATTTCGATTGAGAGCTGTCTATGCGAAGTTTAAATGCACTCTTCGCAAGAGATTCGGGAACTATTGGACACCGTGGTGAGATTCCCATATTTTTTCTGATGGATCATCTTCGTGTTGGTCTTGGTTCTACATTCGTTCATGCTCCATCCATGTTCCCTCTGCTTCATCGAGGTGACGGTGTAAGCGAAGATGAGAAAAGAACCAACCAGCAAAATCTCATGTGGGAACAATCCAAGATGGAACACTTGCAACACATATTTCCACAAATATTTGCAATATTGCCTTGACGGTAGTCTCACTTTATAAGAACGAATTTGCACAGGTTTCCCTAATACAAAGTGCCATTGGAGTATCACGGTAGCATTTTCTTTTGATAATATAGTGAGGTCAGTCAAAAGTTGTAGAAAAATGCCAGCCTTAAACGGCAAGGGTAGAGTGTGAAGAGGCACAAGAAAAAAATGGTCCAATAATTTGAGACAAGGGAACACAATGGAGTGGAACAAATGGGAAAAGGTGGGACAAATGAAAAGTGCGGAGTCTCGTCTTGGCAATCCATTTATACCGGTGTAATTGGTAAACTCCTGCAAATTATCTGGGTAGGCATCGATTATTGGAATGAAGGACAATATCTATGAATATAAACACCGTTCTTAATACAGAACATGGGATTAAATGGAACAACGTTATTCCTACGAGTGTAAGATCATGCAAGATTTCGTGAACAAGGAGTTCGTGGGAAAATTTCCGTGCATTCAGAGTTCGCTTTTCCATTTGAGAATCATTCTTTTCCTTGGAAAGGACACAAACCTCTTTGGAATAGACACCCATACATGAGTTCTGAAAGACACTTTCGTTTCCCATTATAACGTGACAGAAAAATATGTAGTTTCTCCACGAAAACTCCTCCGTTCCTATTCCCACCAAATCGGTCAGTTCGCTCTCGAATATTTCACATGTGAATGTCGATTTTAAATCATCTTCCCTCCCTGCCAACCTCCTGTCCTTCTTCTCTAATGTCATTGAGGCCAACTTCCTGAAATGTCCGTTAGTGCGAGCACTTGAACGAAATTCCCAGCTTTTATCACATAACAACATATCCCCCTTCGTTCCAATGGGAGTGTGTACTGTATATGAGTGAGAAGAGACGCTGTGAGTACTAGTACACTGACATACAGTGGTGAAAAAGTATAGACTGACACGGAGGGAACGAGAACGAAGGAGAGCACTTCGGGGCAAAAAGCCATGATGGTGTCCATGGGGGCACGGGAAAAACGGTTCCTGCTTCTCAAAAGGGAACAGGGATAAATTCAAACTCACCCAGTCTCCTTCTTACATGGGTAGAAAAATCTCTAGTGAAATACATATAACTTGTCGAAGCATGGTTTTCATGCCCTCCATGTTTTTGGTCAAAATCTAAAAATATGACATGGCAACTTGATCATCTTTAGTTAGTTAGCAATAAGAGAGTACTAAAACATGGTAAGCCCAAAAGTAGGCTGCAAGTGGCAAAAATAAAATAGCTCCGACGCTTCTTGCAGAGGGATGATGTCAGTTTCTCCGAACTTATTTGGAAGGACGGTAAAAATATCTCGATACAATCTCCATCCTTTGAATAACCGTTGCCATCCCCTTACGAAAGCTTGGTGCTCTCTTTAGTTCTCTTTCATTCACAACTAAAAGATTCCACAAACATCAGTTGGTCGGAGGTCGTTGGATGGGCGAGAATTTTCTTACTATGACAAATCTGTGACCTATTTAGTTTAGATATTAATTTACTGAAACCTTTCCCCTCAGTATATTTCATTTAGTATGTGAAACATTTGATTTTTTTGGATTGTTGCTTTGTCGTTCAGCTTTCAAAAAGCGACTAACTAGCTCTAGGGAAATATTGATGAATGCCATTGAGTTAAAAGTCTGTCCCTGCTGTTCAGATCCTACTTCCCATTGGCCGTTGTTTCCCTCCAGATGGCATCGTGTGAATTTTCTCGATGAGAGTTCTAACGGAAATATCGACCTCACAGCCGAGGACTGCCTAACCGTTCCAAACGTCAGGACACATGTCTGCTCTCCAAGTGTATGTATGTACATAGATAGAACGACGTGCATTTACAAAGTTTGCGTAAAACCCCCAAGGTTTTATCAAAAACGCCATTCATTTATCGTCAAATTCACATGGGTTTGAGAAACAAATTCGCGTTTCACTAGAAGAAACGGCGATGGAAAAGGGGTAAGGACGGTAAGAATTCTTCCATCGGTTCAAATGGTTCATCATCCCACTACCCTAGCACTTAATAAAACCAACATGACGTCAATTTGATTCATTAGGAGACACACTCAGACTCGATGAGAGCTTTTAAACTCTCAAAGAAATTGACGGAGGGAAAAAAGCACATGGGCAAAATTTTTGAGGGGGCTTCTCAAAAAGAAACATTTGAGCGCCAACGGTTTCACATCTGCCAGATTTAAATGGACTGCACCACCGAGTCTTCAACTAAGCTCAATTCATATTTGATTGGTTGGAATGAAAGGAAAGAGTCAGAATAAACAGTCCGTTTGAACCATAGAATCAATTATGGAAGCAAACTGAAATAAAATGATGATGTTCTTGTATCGAAAGGCAAGTGTAAGTTCAGTAGGAATTGAATTTGAGGAATGTAGAGTTATGCGTTTTCCATTTCAAACCAAAGGTTTTGTTGTTTTGATTGGTAGAGACGTGGCTTTTGTATGCATACTAACAGCCGAGGAAGCAGGGACACGTCAGAATGCAAGGTGTTGTTTCTCCCATAGTCCATCATTTTTCCCAACATGGTAGCGATTGAACGGTCATGCTTCGAAAACCTTAGTCTCCCACACTACCGAATAAATATCATTTTAATAAGAGGGGGTTTAAACATGTTCTGTCACACCCTAAGTAACATCCTGTTTGTTCAAATGTAGCCATTCATGACGTGCACCGAAAGTCATTTTAGTTACCCTGAACTTCTACCAATTGACCATGAGCATGAGGTCTTAAGGAGTCCCTTGACAGTTCAATGGAATAAAATCGTCCATTAGTGAAATTGAAATATTTCTTGGGATTTGCACTCAATGTGAGAGGTGTGGAATGGGTGGACAAAAATCCTTCTCGATTCTCTAGCGTCACCAGTCTCGACCGGTGTCATCATACCCTATCAATCTTGGAAATACCTTTTGCTTCCAACGAAAAAAATGGTCGGTCATAGCTTGTCAATGTTCAACAATAAATATCCATGGTTCCTTTTTCCAAATGCGAAAGGAGTCACTGAGACGAAAATCGAGTTGCCATTTCGAGACGTTATTACTATTATTCCAACAAATCTCCATGGCTGGCCAGTTCTTCCTCTCCTGCAGCTGTTTCCTGTCCAAGGAGATTGTCGACTGGTTGGAGAGTTGAGAATTTAGAGATGGTGAACGTGAAGTTCTCAGCCAATTCACTCAAGCGATTGTCGGATTCTTCACTTGAACAAAATTCCTCATTATTAAACAAAGAGATTGGCTCATCAGAGCCATCAGTAGGACTTTGTCTTTTCCATATAAGCAATTCAGAACTAGTTTCATTGTCGTTAGTTATGCTATTTTCAGCGGGATGTAAACATTTGCACCGTTTTTTCCAAACAGCCCAAACGAATAAAGCTATCGGCCGAACATCGAAAAAATCATGAATATCAATGGTCGACTTCCACGGACCCAGATTCCTTCCCACCCATTCAATTCACATAAAGGCAAACTTTTTTTCTGAGGGGGCGCAAGTTGAGTCTACGAAAGCCAGCTGTCTCCACCCAAAAGACCCTTTTTAAATTGGTTCCTCATCCACCCTCCTCAACCCTGGGGTCGCGAGCCAAAAACTCTCACCTGCCTGGGATTTTGTATTGGGCAGCTTCACAATTCCTCTTTACCTGGATGGGCTCCATCTAGTTTTCCGTCCTGGTTCTGATCATTTGCCGTTGAGAACAGCTGCTCTTGGGTCTATTTTCAGATTCCCATTCGAATTTTCAGACTCCCAAGCCCCAGCGGGCATCCTGTATTCGAGGGTTGGAAAAATGCGCGGCATCGGTTTGAAACTGGCTCGTAGCAACTCGCCACAAAATGCGACAAAAGACTAGAAGCGGGAAGGTGATTTAAACTTTGTCTCTCTCTCTGAAAGGCCGTGGTTCAACACTCAAAACTCAAAAAATTGAACCATTCGCGAGTATGGAAGGTGCTTGAACAATATTCTTGGTCTTGGGGTCAGAACTCAAGCTCCAAAAGGCCAATTTTGACACAAGAAACGACGGTTGGGCGTCAGAAAAAATTCAAAATTTTCTAGTCTCTCTTGTTTTCCCACGGGTTCCCACGTCTGCGTTTGGTACGTCGCCGTTTTCCGTTAAAATCTCGAGTAACTCCCAGGGACGCCGGGGACCAGGCGGCACGCGCTCTCCTTGTACGGCCGGAATTGGCGTCTGAACTGTCGGCAGGGTCGAAGGTGCCAGTGGTGAAGCAGTAGATCGTGGAGAGATCCAGAGCAAGGAGGGGATTGGAAGTATGAGAGGGTTCCACCAGCCACTCCACTACAGCTTCCAAAAGGAGGTCTGCAGTCAGGCCAGGGATGACCTGGAGGGAGTTGGGTGTAATGTGTTCCCTTTCGAGTTCTAACGAACTTTGGATTGAGGAAAAATCTCCAACCGTCATTTTCTGGGCTCTCCCACTGTCTGATGAGAACTTTTTCTTACATGACATTTGACAAGAATGGCTGGCATATTAACATTGGTAATCAAAGTTATGTTTCAATGAATAGTGATTTGTATGGAAAGTAAAACTGCAGCTAGAAATCAGCCTTTACTCACAGTCATCTAAAAAATAAGAATTAACTTCGGGAAATGTGAAATTGGGGATAGATCCTAGTCTTGAGATCCAATTTGAAAATCTTTGAGAAGCGATTTTTTCGGAAAATTTCCCAAGCAATATGCATAATAAACCACAAGCTCCCTTCGATTTTTTCCCGTAGCTTTGATCGGTAGCCGAAAACCTTTCCGTGAGAAATCTCTAATTGCCAGCTCTATTGATGTCTTTCGAACCATTCACATCTATCCATGTGCTTTTCTTGGAGAATTTTCCCAGTTGGTAACTTGTTTTTCTCAAGGGCTTACCCACCACCCTTACCTATCTAAATCTTTTGAAGAGAACCATCATCCCCCTGAAACCATGACTATCTTCCACCAAAGAAGCAAGCTGTCCGTGCAGAGGCAACTTGGGGTTCATGCACCTCTGAGGTACGCCATAAGAGTTAAGTTGCCCACTCTTGGTAGGGTACCTCTATTCAGTGATAACTTGCTTGCGGCCATTTCATTTGGCCTCTTGGCGAGTGGTTTTGTTCCCTTGTCCGCTGATCTTGGGAAGAAAGCGAACTCGCTGGGAAGATTCTCCTGGTTGTGAGAGACACCTCTGATGACATGGGCCAGTTGAGGTGCTTCTCGTGGCACGACTACCATCTCCATCCACCAAGTGCTTGCTCCGATCGACAATCCAAAACCAAGTGGGCGCTCAAACCATTCTTCTTCGGATCGTCCACCACCCGAGCACCTCCTTCCTCACAATCATCCTGCGCAAAGTCATCAATAGAGGTGTCATTTTGGTGCAAATAAAAAGTGCAAAAAGTGCTACTAAAAGTGCAAAAAAAACAGGAAAAAACGCAAGTAAAAAGTGCAAATAAAAATTTTTCAAAATTTTTTAGTACATTCATTCACACGCATACTTACACTTACGAACTCACTCACACTTTCCCACTACACTAGAAGGAGGAGTTCCTCAAGGAGATTATATTCCCTCCGACGGTTGATTCCTTAAGCTACCTTCCCAAATCCAATCCCAAGTCTGAATGGAATTGATAATCTCGTCGTGCACAAAAACAGCTATTTTGAAGCCAAACACGCCTCTTATTTGTTTGTTGGACCTACTTTTGAGTGGCAACTCTGAAAACGTCGGATCTCGTAGAAAGATCTCCATGATGAGCTGAGAGAAACACATGCAAATCCAAGGAGAGCTTTTTTTCTCCTCGTCACTCACTTTGGAGTTAAACCAATTACGATTTTGGTAGCGGCTCAAGTGCTGGACGATATCGACAAAAAACACCTTCAAAAACCAGGTTCCAAAGCCATATGCAACGATAAGTTCGAGGAGGAAATTGTTGTTTTCCATTGCCTTTGCCAATCTGGTGGTAGCGATCACGAGAGATTTTTCTGGATCAAGAAAGAACTGATATTTTGGTTTCTCTATGCTTGTGTTTGTGTTCGTATGTGAATGTTTGTAGATGTCAAGCACAACAGAGAAATTCAAGAAAATTGAATCTCTGACTTCAGATTTAAAAAAAAATATGTTCAAAAATTAAGTTCAAAAATGAGCATTTCAAGTACTTTTGGAATTTTAGTCCAAAAATGGCAAAAAGTGCAAAAAGTGCAAATAAATTGTGAAAAGTGTAAAAAAAACATTTTGCGCCAACGCGACATCTCTAGTCATCAAGCATCTGTAGAAGAAGCGCTACTGCCACTTGGACTACTCCAACACTCAGTTCCACCTCGATCAACGGTCGCCAGCGATTTTAGCATTTCTTTCTCTCTTTCGTTTCTTTGAAAAAACGGCCAATTGGCCGTTGAATTCTTACTTGCTCCTAGCATTGTACTTCGAAGTTACTCCGTGGCCGAGCACATCGAACCAGAAGCACTGGCATGCCTACTTTAGAGAGAAAGAGAGAGAGAACTACCAAGTACGTACGAAGGTTCGAACGAACGAACGTAAAACGACGAGTGCAGCTGCTTCAAAAAATTCTTCAGTTCACTCGATCACCCTCCGTCGAAGTTGAGTTCCTCTTGGGGGTCACGGAGTGAGCGCCCGTAACAGAACGAGGACTAATGTTGTTCGCCGGAGAACCCAACACGCTCCGCGGATTCCCTTCTAAAGCCGGCTGAAACTGAGGAGACCTTCGTCGCTGTTGGTGGAATAACAACACTGGCCCCCCTCCACCACCATCTCCTCCACCATCAGCACCACCACCACCACCAATACTGTGAATCGGAGCGCAGAGCACACCACTATTTTGTGAACAGCAGTCGCACATCGGTTCACCTTTGGGTAACTTCATGATACTATCCGCTGCGGAGAGAACAACCCAATGAGTGTAGTGAACCATTATTACGTGAACTGAAAACTCTCTGGAATCGGTAGTTTTGTTCTGTTCCGAGTGAGCCCCAAGACAACCGCAAGACGACTTCCAAGTCAGTGAAAGAGTGAAGGTAGGAGTTGTTCAGGTGGTGTGTTCGAGTAGCCACTGTCTTGGAAAGAAGTAAGAGAGGCACCGTTCAGGTTAAACAGAGCACAAGATTTTTGCTTGGGATGGTGGAAAATCACTACTGCGAGTGAGTCGTGGTTATGTGAGTGTGTGGGGCACGAGTCTAACTCCTCTAAGCACTCCTCAGGAAGCTGAACAAGCAGAAGAAGAAAAAAAAACAAGCCACCGATCTTCATCAGTGTCGCTCGTATCATCTTCCAGAGCAAAGGCAAAGTGGTGCTTGTGTTGGTCGACGAAATCTTGGAACAAGCCTTTGATGCCGTGTCATGGAGTAAACACTCGCCATAAGAAAGTCAAGCGGGAAGCATTGTCATCAAGAGTGTCGTTCGTGGTCGTAGTGTTTCAGAAATCATTGTTCATCCAAGCACTACGTAACGAACGAGAAGTCAGTCTCCATCCTTGATTAGTGAAGCAGATTTGCGGTGATACTGCTCTCCATTCAGTTTTCAAATATTCATTGCCATTCAAAGGTTGAATCTTGACGCAAGTATGAACCAAATATTAGCCCGTTTTGTCATTTACGCAAATTGAAAGGGCGGTGAACGCTATTGTTATGTTGAAACTTGCCACTGTCCGATTCGAAGACCCAAGTCCCAAGTTGTCGCTGTCCATGTCCCAAGACTCCTGGTCTGTCGTCTGCACTCTATGCCCATTCTCTCAGGACAAGGATCAGACCGCAGACAGCCTGAAGATGATTCTTTTAAAGTCATGAGCTCGAGTGCTGCCACAAGTAGAGATGATGGGGGTGGAGGGGTTCAGGGAGGGGGTAATGGCCTGGCGAAATCTGGCCCACAGAGTCCTCCCAATCCGAGACAGCTGCTCTCTCGACTTGCTCAAGCCGAAGCGGCTGTCCGCCTTCAACAACAACAAACACCCCCAAAGCTATCCTCCCTTGGAGAGCCTTCATCACCCTTCCCACTGAGTCAACTTGCCTCATCACCCTTAGGGTCACCTGGTCGCGATCATATTTTGCTCAATGGGAAAAGAGTCTCATCGTCCATTACCACGATGAGCAGTTGTAGTGCCACTAGTGCCTTGGCTGCAGCCATTTCTTCGACAAAAACAAGCTCGATCACCTCTCAAGACGGCGTTTTAGTGGGTGCTCATCTGAAAACTGTTTCTACCAAAATTTCCTCCTCGATATCGTCATCATCATCGCATGTTGTCGTTAAAGAGGAGGAGGATCGGGGGTCACCATCCTCACTCGTCTCGCCGTCATTGACAATCGATGAACGAAGTGACAAAGAGAATGAAGAGGACAGACAGAAAGGAAGCTCCAGACAAGATGGGGATAACAATAAGAAAGTGCAAAATAATAATACGTCCTCCTATGCGCCTGGTGGAGGCCGTTTGAAATTTTTCAAAGGTGAGTGAGTTTTTGCTCCCGTTTTGACGGAGGCACATGTTGTGCATTATTAATGGCATTGAAATTAACAGCCAATAGGTAGAGGGCCACGTGTCCTCTTGATGACACCCTTGTTGCTTTCCAAATTCGACATTCATTCAAAAAGGTTATTTGGTAGCCTTTCACAAAATTGGCCTTTCTAGCGGGCTCTTTAAATACCACTGAAAAATCGGTATCTCCTCTTTTTTTTCCTCCGATCGATAAAGCGGCCGAACTTTGGTCAAAAATGTGCATAAGATGCAATGTGAATCCTATATCCAAGGCTGTTTTATGCTGACGTCAAAAGATTGGGTTGCAAGTTTTCTACGATGAAGAAAAGAGATCATCTTCACGGAAATTCCACGATCGTCATTAGTTGATAAACCAACCCACTTTTGTCCATGTTATCTCCAAACAACCCTCGGCTCGGCTAATCTCTGTGCTAAAGAAAGGCCTTTGTTTCCGGGTCCAGGAATGCTTTGTTAATATTTTTCATCTCTTCCCCTTCTCAATTTTACGCCCTCGAAATGATCATCGAAACTGATATTTGGCTAAATTTTGCCAGGTTTCGTTGCAATAGTTTAAATCATTCATGGAAACCACATCGGATAGATTGAGGTTGAGTTCAATTGAGCGCTCATGTCATAGCCCATTAGTGTCGGAGGAGCTGGGTGTAAGAATATTCCCAGGCGCCACCAATTTATATTTTCCCATCCTAATTGTATCGTGGGCTGAAACTGGCTCATTTTCCCTCGATCGTCAGATTCCTCCGTCTTCTTGGGTAGCGACTTCAAAGAGCACCCATATGACTTTTTCCCTTGGCCTTTGACTTTTCGAAAGGTTTCTCGTTCTTCCTCCTTCCTTACAAGTCAGGTCTTTTCTCAAATTCAAAGTATTTCTCCCAGGTCTTTGTCATAACACTTTATTATGCTCCAAATCCAATATATTACTTCTCATTGGCCTGTACATACTAGTTTCTCGAGCGAATTGGACCTGATTCGTGTGGATAGCTGTGCCGTCGACATGGATTAGGTCTGATACGAAATATGGTTCACCAGAATGTTTTATGGGAGCTTCAATAACAAGAAGCGTTGTAAATGTAGTTGCGGATTTGTTTTTCCCATGGCGTCATTGATTTTCTCACGACGGTTCAGCCTCTCCTCCGAGGCTAAACTTCTCAGACTCTTTGCGAGAACGAACGAAGGCCCTCCTAACTTGCACAAATAAAGTCTATATTAGTCCAGGGCTTGAATAGAAGCTCTCCCCCCTTTCAGAAAGTTTCAAAGTAGTGCGAGAAAGACGATCAAGAGGTTGACAGGGTCTGCAAAAAGTTTGCCGTAAACCACTCCTCTGCATTTGAATTCTTCCTCCTCTTCGATTGAGCATTCTCTCCAACATTCTCCGCCAAAACAAGACCTAAACTATCTCTTTCTGCAATGTTTCAACGTAATCGAAATGCAAAGAATCTGATTTGATGTATTTGCCTCGCAGAATGGGAATAAGGTGTGCTATGCAATATGGAACGGAATGAAGCCATTGAGGTGAACAAACAGTAAATACTAACTCCCTCTGTCCTTTTGTTTCTTTCAGATGGACGGTGCTTGTTAGAACTCTCCCATCGGACCAACGGAGACCAAAGTGAAATGTGGGCGCCGGTCACGAAGAAAGTGTTTTGGCCTCCCACCAGTGCATCCGTGGGTGGGTCCCATCCTCCGAGTAGTTTGCCTCCCACCACCACGCCCCTCCCGTCCTCCACCCTAGTCAAGTCAGAGAACGGTTCTGCATTGAGTGGTGAGTATTTGGGACGACAAATTGGACAGAGATAGGCCAAGAAGACAGATTCAAGTCGATCTACATAAATAGTCTCGCTTAGAGATAAAGCTGCTTGCAAGTTGGAGTGCATTCAGGAATTTTCATTTGTTTGTGATGCCGTTGTTTCGACTAGAGTGGCGTTGACAAAGTCCGTTGGCAATTGATCCATTCATTATCGGGGTTCCTTTTTCGTGTGTCGTATGTTTTCTCTCTCTTTCTCTAATTTCTACTCCTTGTCTTCCTCTTCCTCCTTCTTTTGCTCACCAAGTTCACAAATGGAGTAAGCAAACAATGCCATGCCATCTTGAGGTTTAAAATGAGAAGATTTCAACTTCCTTTGGGGTTTAACGACATCCCAATTCTCGAGAAGTCGTGATATGATTCGGGGTCTATGAAAGACGTCCTCATTTTTTTTTCTTTCTCCCAAAATTACAGCTCCACTTTACACCGAGATCATGATCACAATCCCAAACTTGTGCCTCAAGATTGTGTACAATGTGGTTTTGAGGAGCTTCTTCCCTCCGATCTCTCCTCTCGAATTCAAGCTTGTTCGGTCGGTCTCTTCTTGTGTCTCCGTTTCTCTCTCTCTTTCTGTGGTGAAATGAAAAATTGTCAGTTAGATAAACAAAACTTTACAGACTTCTAGACTGGCGCCAGCAAAGTCAAAAATAGCTCGAATCCATTACTAAACAACATCAATGGGTTGGCTAAAAAAGAATTCAAAGAGTGCCTTCTTTTGAAGTCATTAGGGCGAGCAAGCAACGCTCCATCCATCCAACCATCCACGTAGTAGTAGAAGAAGCCTCCCCTATAAATTGGTTCACCTCCGTGGAAATTCCACCATCCAGGTTGGTTGGTGTGTTGTGATTTTTGAGCCTCATCGGTGCCATAAGCCCATGTTTCAATCGTCATTCACGAGTTCTTACCTGGCAGGTGATAACCCGGGACTCGGCTCACTTCTGATGATGAAGACAGAGATTTGGAAGTCCCTCCAAGACTTCTTGGACATTTATGGTTCCATCCACTGAATGGATATTCATGAAAGCCGCCTTCATTCGTTGCCGCTCATCCAAGTTGATGATGATTCTGGAGTGAAAGAAAAAGCCTGGCTTGTCTGACCCCCTAGTGATGACACGAGCACCCACCAAGACATCCATCCAAGAAGTCCATGAGAGCTTTTGGCTGGTCTAGTTCTATCGACACCACTCGTAACGAGTCACTTTTCTCTCCTCGCCATCCACGAGGTTTTGGTTGAAGACCAAGAAGAAGTTGCTTCCCCTGATTTTGGTGATAGCATTAGCTTAGGTGGTTTGCTTGGCGCGTGCCTAGAGCACACACAACACGCTGTAAACTAAGCCAGAGAGCTGAAGGAAGAAGTCGAACGACCACGACTACATTCTCACAGGAACCTAAGAGCGGGTACCAAGCTCTCAACTCACTGGCCACCAAATACATATCAGTCTTGCTCACTCTACCTCTTATCTGCAGCTAAACCCAGCACCTAAGCTAAACTCATGATACCGTCTCCTTCCACCAGCCACACCACTTTTTTGTGCTTGTAAACCTTATGAATGACGATGAATGACCCGAGGCTAAGAAGCTTGGGGTCACTCGAATTCCTAGCTTTGGCAAAATCACGACCATGATGCCAACCAAGTGTTTGCGCATTTTCTACCAACCTAAGGTTTGTCGAGGACACGAGAGGGATTTGGTCCCAAATGTTGGAAAAAAATGGGCTCTTGGTCATTCATTGGCACTTCAAAAGTGTGGCTGGGTTAGGGAGGGGCGAATTTGTGGGTTAGGTAAAGGCTTTTAGAACTCACTTAAGAATTCAAGCCCGAGCTTTTGTCTCTTTCTCTGTGGCATGCTCTCAGTAATAAATGAGGCGCTTGGCTTGTGTGAGATTTTTGAGCGGTTTCAGAACCACTGGCCTGGTTGTTGAACTACGTAGACGTGTTTCTTTCTTCTCCATTCGTGGGTTGAAGTGGTTGAGATCTGAAATAGGGTTCGCTGGAGATAGATACGGAGGTGCTGGATGGATGGTCATGATGATGATAATAATGAAGGTAATAGATCGACTGGCCCGGTTTCGGTGGTTTGTGGTCAACAACCAAAAGCGAGAATGGACTTGCGCCACGATGATTACCATTCATATCAATTCAGCCGAGGACAACCGAAAACCACTTAAATCCGAGAAAATATGCCGAGTGTGAAGCTCTAAATCTAAAATGCCGAGATTGGGATCGGGTTTCGGAGTGATTTGAGAATTTGGGGGCAACTGGCCAACGATGATTGGAATCAAATGGTTCTTCGAAGGAGCTCTTAGCTCAATCAAGCTCGATATCAATTGAGCTAGTCCATGGACGGACGAATGGAGGGACGACAGAACGTGCCATTTCGACCACAACTACGACAAGGCAAGAAATCTATAATGATTCCCACTCAAATTATCGACTCACCGAGTCTGACCAATTTGTTCCTCAAAAGAGGACGAACGAACACATGTTGTGACGGGGGCCTGTTTTTATGGCTGTTTGGCTGGCTGCGGATATGATTTTTGATTGCATTGCCGTCAGGGTTAGTTTGCTGATGGTTTTTGTCGCCATAAAATATCCGGTGTCTGTAAACTATCTAGTCAAATTAGCAAATCGAGCATAAAATTGTCGTTGTGACAACAGCCTGAAAAAGGCTTCAAAATTCGACAAACTACAAATTTCAAAGATGCGGGCGTTTTGAAGAAGAAAAGGATCCTCCTGCAAACATTTGTCTGTGAGTTAATGGATGAAAAATGACTTCATACTTGAAAAAAAAGTCAACGAGTCGAAGATCGTTCGTTCTTGATGGTCTTTGAAGGGGAAAATATTGAAAATGGCAGCTCCACGAGCGTTGAACATCAAGCACTCGCTCTGTTCACGGTAGATTATGAAGAGTCATTGTCACTCTCGGATTTTCGTTCTGCATGCTTAAGGGAGTGGATCGAAATTCCCATCCAATTCTCTCTCCCTTGACGATTGTTGTCGGTGTTGGATCTCAATACATGCACTACACGTACTTCACAGAGATTCAACCATCAGAAACGAAACCATCCACCATTCGCATTGTCTTGGTCAATTCAAGTGTTGAGCCCGTTCCATATTAGATTCAAAAGTTCAACTTTGTCACTCTTGCTATCAAATTTCTTTTCGGGGATGTGTAACAACAAGATCATTTAGCAGTATCTCTAACATCGGGACATCTCCTTTCAAGAGGTCAATATGCGAATTGTGATCTACCGAAGACACGAATTAAATTCTAGTTTTTTCTCCCCCGAGATGATTCGGACAATACCACGACCATAGAGGTGATTATTATGATCGTGGTTTTCTTGCTAATCACACAAGTGCACCTGTTGGTGGCTTGGGATTTTGGTCGTGAGCCCATGGTAGAATTAATCTGGACGATTTTTGGCAGCTGAGCTCCAGATTCGGTGGCCAGATGAGCTGGTTTGAGAGAAAGAGAGAGAGAGAGATACACCAGCACCACGTATGTACAGTAGTACTTGTTCAGTGTGGCGTACTTCTCCTCCAAGGATGATGATCTTTTTAACCGAAGCACCCCCGAAGTCACGGATTGGTGAGCTTTCCGCATCGTGATCAAACTTGGGAATTTTCAATCGAGCGTTCAGGGCTTCTCCTGAGTGAACGTACTCGTATACTTACTACTTATACGGTTGTACGTACTGTTTGTTGAATGTCTCGTGAAATGGTGCGTTGATATCATGATGGCCGAATGAATGGTGTTTAAATGGCACACACAAGTCTTCTTCCGTGTGCCAAATCCGTCCAAGAAAGGCCAATCAATATCTCAGTGGCAGCAATTTACTTTGCGAAACAGGAGCAAGAAAGAGCCATCAATTTCAACATGAAAGCCTTCGCCCTCCCTCCCTCTCCTCTTCTTTCCTTTATGTATGTGCGAATGTGCAATTCATCAAATAATGGCGCAATGCCGAATTAATTGATTAGACTCACAAAAGCTAGCCCAAAAATGACCAACACGCAACTCGAAACAGTTAGTTAATCGTGTCTAATGTACCGGGTCCTATTTTATTTTTACAGATACCACCAGTACCGCCGATGCAGTGTCCATCCCTTCACCATGGCACACCTCAGCAGCCATGCTTCATCGAGCCAAAGGTGATCCAGTCCGATTGGAACTCGCCAAATTGCCAGAACACGTTCGGAGAGATCTCAGTTTCGTCATGAAACCCCCTCCTGCAGTGCACTCGATCATGAGAAAATTCAAGCATCTGCGGAAGAAGCACCGAAGACCCTATCAGCCCATTGTCATTGGCAATCTCCTCATGAAGATGGAGACTCAAGCTGTGATAGCCCGAGTCAAACGACGACCTTACGAAATGGATCGAATCAAGCAAGCCTCAAGACTGGAGTCATTTGTATCCAAGATCAACTCCTTGCCCAAGAGGAAGCCCATCTTCCAGATTCAGTCTTGGGATGGCACCAAGTTAGACAACAATCCCCGACCGGCTCATCCTCCCAAACGGATCAGCACCAACACACACGTGGGCAACGGTCCCAACCTCATTAGTACCCATCCAACCACGGGCGTGACACGGGTTAAGAGCGAGTTGTGTCCAGTCACCGAAACCTGCACCGCGGCTACAATGCCATTGCCTTCGCAAACCGGCGGCGGATCGAGAAATTCAGGCCCCAACAAGATCAAGACTGAACATCGAGGGTCCCTGGGCAAGGTTCCCAATATGTCCTCGTACCTGCCGGGTAGTCAGAAGATGATGCCGATCACGGCTGTGCCGGCCCGAATCAAGTCAGAGGTGGGACCGCAATCCATCATCAGCTCCAGTCATATCATGCCCGACATGCATCGAATCAAGATGGAAATTAGCGGCACCCCTGGATCCGGCCTGCTCAACCGGTCCTTACCCAACATGTCAGCGTCCCATTCCATGTCCCCTGGAATGGATCCTCGAGAGTCAAGCTTCATTTCGCCCAGAAAAAGACTCTTGCATCACAGTTTTGACGTGGGCAAGAACGGGAGCTCTCCCGCCAAGAAGCACAGACTTAGTACCGATTCAAGAGGTAGTGCAGGGAGCAGTGATGGAACCAGTTCGCCTCATGTTCCAATGCGGAATACTTGTCAATCTCCTCGAGCTTCATCGGGTTCTCCTTTCAATCTACCGGCCTTAGCCGCTTCTCCACCTCGTGCTCCCGTGGGGAAATCCAATAGCTTCAGTATTGATTCGATCATGAATAAAGGCGACCAAGAGAACCGCTTGGTTCGACCCCGGCCTATTCCAGCCAGTCCAGCTCGAGTGAGTGACATCAAGCGAGATATGGATATGGAGAGCAATTCGTCGAGGTCTCCAACGCCAGCATCCTCTGTGTTGAGTGGGATGCGAGCCTCTCCTGTCAGATCGCGATCACCGCCAAATATACAGCTATCGACGTATGCCGCGCGTTCGGGGACCGAAGTTCCATATATCGATCCTTATGTGGCTCACTTGGCTGGAGTAGCGGCCGACCCCAGGCTCGGTTTGAACCACGCCAATTCAGGCTTGCGTGTCCCATACTCATTAGGGTCGATGATGAGCCCTCTGTTTCACCAACAAATGTTAGCCAATAATGCCGTGTCATCCCTGGCCGCTTCTCAACTTGCGGCCGTGAGTGGTCTTTGGACTCCACCCGTTGTCACATCGTCCGTGGCCGCCAGTTTGAGCATGGGCAATCCAAGTAGTCAGGCCTCGCCTCTACCCTCACATATGATCTCAACCCCTAAGACAATCCACGGCTCCATGATGGGTGGGGACCGTGTTTTGGGCAGTGGCAATACTAGTTGGTCCACCCCGCAGTATCGGGGCGCTCCCCGAGTTGCCACCCCCGAGAGACCCATCGATGTTAGTTCAACAGGTAAATACGACTTCTTGACCACACTTCAACAATCGCAACAACAAATTTGGAACCAGATGCTCATACCCACTTCCATTCCAGACGATGTCCCATTGGACCTGTGCACCAAGCGATGATCCTCAATCTCACAATTACATATCGGCATGCATACGCTTACCACTCCGTTGATCTCAAGAGACTGTTCCGCGATGTTGGTTGGAATCGTGCAGTCTCATCCTGTCGCACCCTCAAATGAGATCTCACCTCCAACCTGCCTTCTGTGCCCCAAGGAACGACCCACATTTGGGTTGATCCTTGCGGTTGACCATCAACTCATCATGAACCCCTTCATGTCCGCGTCTTAGGCACGCGACGTCACTATAGTGGACATGTTGAACTTTATTACATACTTACACTTCTCTTTCTCTGTCCCCTTCTGTTTTTGCTGGCCTTTGTAGCATTGAAGGCCAATGTTGTGATATCAGATGATTAAGGTCTTATTCCACGTGCCTACCAACGCTCTTTCAGAGAAAATATAAACAAATCTGAACATTGACCACTCACTCTTGTTTCCGTCGCGAAAAAAACACGCCACGTAAATTGAACAGATTCATATTTCTTTATTGGTCTTCTTACTAAGTGGCCATACTGAATTTGCGGCGATCTTTAGTCATATTTTGCTTGTTCTTCTTCTTAATGTATTTATCCAGGGTCCCACGCTTTTTGAGCTCCTCATATTGGGACACCAACTCTTCGTTCTTCACCAAACTCTTGGACTTGAAGACCTTCTTTTGGCCGCCATCTTCATTGTTCACACTCGGAGCACGTACTTTATTTTGAGACTCGAGTTTTTGCCTCTCACGTACTTGGTTATCCTGTGGATCAAATATGGATGGATCTATTATTACGTACACCAAAGGTTGGGCGCACACTTGAAAATATTGACATGAGTTAAATGTCCCAATACAGGGTGAACCAACGACCAACGACGAAGTTGTGACTGCAGTTTTAGTAGGACAGTAGCCATATTTTGGCAGAGATCTAGAGCCTTTAGCTCTGTTACTTAACGCAAAACCGCACATTGAGCAGAACGGTTGCGCCTTGATCAAGCCTTTCCTGCAAAATGAGAGGCACGGTGTGTATTTGAGCTCAAGAAGTCATTTCAAATTCCAAAAACTTTTGAGATGTTATTGCAAAACTGCATATGTATTTGAATTATACTAATTAGGTCAAAGGCAAAAACACTATATAATGTCATTTAAAACATATCTAAAGACAATTTTTAAGAAGTTTCTTCAACTCAATTCTCAAGAAGTCTTAGTACGTCTATCCAAGGATTGTTTGATACTTCGAGAATGCTGACCAAAAAGGCCGTTGAAAATTGATCTGCGAAATAATTTCCAATATGTTTTAGAACAACACTGCTTTTAGTACATTTAAGATTGAAGTCGAAGTAGTTTTTCAAATATTTGGTAAGTGTGTTTTAAGTAACATCATAGAGTTCTTTTTGAACCGAATTCAAAAAATTGTTTTGCATTGCATTCAAATCTCAAACGTGGTCTCAGAATTTAAAGAATCTAACAATTACTTCTTGAGCTCAAATACACACCGTGGGGGACACGGGTCCAGATTTGTCATTTTTTTTCCTTTTTAATAGGTTCCACGGCAATATCTCAAAAGTCAATGAAATGGCACGGCCTCGTTTACTTCATTTGCTGAAGAAGTCTCTTCCAATGAACCTTCATTATTAAAACATTTTAAAGTCCCCTACCCCTGTATTTGAGCTTGAACGAGGGGAAACTCGTTTAAATACATTTTCTCAAGCAGTTCCGATCTAGTCCAATAAGGCCAATAATTAAGGGACCCTTGGCAAGCGTTTTCTTCCCAACATTCAACCTAGCCCTCTTAATTCCTTTCCTTATTTTTTTGGACAGTCATCCAATCATTGAGCCTCCAAAACGATCCCATGGGGTCCATGCTCATGCACAACGAACTCGATCTCAATTAGACTTTCCGTGAGACAAACCACCCCAAAATTGTTGTCGTGACCAACTCGTGAATATGAATAGGCGGCCTTTTTCGTCGGACAGCCGAGACCAGATTCGCAGAATTTGCATTTGCCCCTCCGATTCTGCAGCGTAGGGCCGTGAATATTCGTCATGCAAAATGCATGCCAATCGAATGTGTGTCTCTCACATTGATAATTCATTCAGTCTAGGGACAATTGCAGAATTCTGTCACTTTCAAAAGCCCCGAAGTTCCTGCTCATTTGGAAAAGAATATGGGCAAACTTGGAGGGGATTGTGTGTCCAATTTCTGAAGTTCTGAGGTATCCTGTCCGCCAATGCAGTTATTGACAACTAGTACAGACAATGACAATATAAGCGAACTCGCTCTTCCGCCATTGGAGTTCTTGTGTGCCATATAATGACTGATGAGATTTTAATTGAGCTCTCATCATGCATCAAAGGCAAGTGGCATTGCTACTTAGGGTTACCTTTCGAGCAATTGAAGGGACAGGACCAGAGGTGATAGGGTCCGAATGCAGTAAAGTTAGTTGGCTCGACGAGTAATTTATCATTGGTGATGGAACTGACGAGCCTTGCTTGCCCTTTTTTCGTTTGTTCACTTCTTGCGAGGGGTAACTCAGTAAAACATAAATGTAGGTGTAAAAGAGTGGGCATTTACAAATTTTGCTTACTGTCTCTCCACTTATCACAAAACAGAAAGTGGAGACAACTACTAAATATAGCGTGAGCAAGAACAAAATTGATATAAGAAGCTGAAATCATTCAAATCTATTTGATTTTTTTTACATTTTTTAAGTTCCTTTCGTTTTCGCCTCCTAGCATTTGCTAACCATACCAAAAGCGAATTCAATGTTAGGGATGGGGCCGGCTCAGTATCGAATCCGATCGGTTCTGAGGTCGGCTCGTCGTGAGTCGGATCCAAAACCTCAGGAACCGAACCGGAGTCGGAACGGACCTCCGAGGATATTTCTTTAATTTTAATTGGGGATTGAGAATAATTTGGATAATCTTTCCTGATATCTTAATTTCACTATTTTCTCGATTTTTTTTAAAACTATTTTTTCAGAAAGATACTTGTTATTTATAGTAAATATTTTCTTGCTTCCAAATTTAAAAAACTGGGAAAACAAGTGCAGTGATGTTGGATTCTTTTTTAATTATGACCTTATATGAGCCGGATACGATCCGGATCTGATTTTTTTTAAAAATATTTTTATTCTGAACCGACCCTGGCCTGGAACCGAAAAATCTTGACCCGACCAATCCCTGTTACATATTAGTATAAAACCCAATTTTGGGGAGAAATGTTGCTTGTTCTACTTTTTTCAGTCACAAGTGGTAATTCCCTACAAGTGATACAACTTGAACCGGATTATTTTACACATTTCAAATCACAATTTTTAGGAAGGGATTTGCGTCAAAGTGACGTTCGATTAAAATATTTTTAGCCATAACATTCTGAACAGTTAGTACAAAAACTTAAGTTTTTCACCCCTGAAATTAGCCCTTTTATCGAACACAATCTTACGAAATGAGAAGTAGTCAAGATTCATAAATAAACGTTGTCAAGTGGTGCGGAACTTTTATGCAAAAGGAAGGGTAACTAAAATAGACTCTGATTCTGATCTACCACGGCAAACCAAGTTTCACCAAGATAACGGGTAAAAGAATGAAACATGACCGTTTTGCAATAATCTTTTTGCATTTGTCCTTATTTGGAACAATTGTGCTTTGGGAACTAAGAAATTTGGCCTAATACTTACGTGTCGTTGGATCAGGTATTTGATCTTTTTGATTTCCTCAGGGTCTGTTTCGTCGTTCAATTGCTTTTCAAGTTGGCGCCGCTCTCGAACTTTGATGTCATCGACAAATTTGTAGCTTTCCTTGAATAGCTAAAATGTCAAAATACGAAAAAAGGAATCAAATCAACGGCAAAGATCGCAAGAAATAATTGACCATGCTTTCTTTGATGATCACCAACCATAATTGTTAAAGACAAACAGATATATTTGTCCCCTCTTCCCCTCAATACTGTTAAGAGTATTAGGGTGCAAAGTCATTTTAGAAGTGATTAGATATTTGAAGAGTCAAGCACCAAACGACTTGGATTTCTAGAGATATGGACATGTCTACATAAATGATCAGAAAATTGGTTTGACCTGCAACAGGTCAAATTGTTAAAAAATATTCATTGAATAGGGTGGGTTTGAGGTAGTGATGGACCGAAAGGGCTCATAACCGAAACCGAAAGTTTCGGCCGAAAGAGGGCTTAACCGAAACCGAAAGCAACTGATTACAAAATTGTTCAAATGCAAAATCCGCCTTAAAAATTAGAATGTGTTCGATGTTGGGTAGTCGCAAATTTTGAAAAATCTTAAAACTTAAATTTCAGAGGTTTTGGACCATTTTTTTCGACTTTGTTGTCAAACTCCATTTTGTATAGTGCTTGTCTGCTTTCGGTTTCGGTAGGCATAACCGAAACCGAAACCAAAATTTCGGCCGTAATTTCGGCCGAAAGCGCTTTCGGTCCATCACTAGTTTGAGGTCAATCAACATTGAATGAAATACAGTGATTAAAATAAAAATCAAATTAGTTTCAAAAGAGGCAACAAAACCAATTAATCTATTCCTAATCAGCAAAGCGTTTCAGGCCAAAACTTGATTTAAAAATTCACCAAAATCGTAAAATAATTGACTGCAATTTAAAAAAAGCAAAAAGTCTGCATATCTTGACTTACTAAAAATGTCAAAAAAAGTTGAAGTTTAAACCAAGGTGCGCTCGCCATTTACTTCACGTAGAAAAAAAGAAGATATTTCAGTCAGTGGACTCACAATACAGTGAACCCTCTCGCCAGCACAGAAGAATTCACACAATTGAGAAGTTTTTTTTTTAAATAGAGACATAATATTGGAATAATGAGTTGAGGTTGAGTCAGGAGACTAATTTTTAGAAATGTTTTCATATAAAGAGAAAATTTATATCTTAAATAAGATGTTCGGCATGCATAATAGGCATTCTTTTTGCCCAGAACCGGATACATCTGGTCCCTTATTCACCGTACCAGGAACCTCTCGTTAGACCCCTCATTAAGTTTTGGTCACCTGTTTTGAAGGGTGACATCAAGAAAATCGAATCTGTGCAAAGGAGAGCAACGAAGAGAATCTATGGACTTCAAAATTTAGCATACCAAGAGCGGTTAGTTAACTTGGGAATGAATTTCCTGGAAACGAGGAGAATCCATTTTCAGTAAATTTCAGCACACAAAATGAAACCGGGATAGATCAATCTTTACTCTTTGCAATCCAAATTTTTAAACTTGGAACCCGCCCTTGCTTCAATTCGGACTCGTGCGGTCTCAGACTTGATTGTCAGGCCAGAACATGGGCGATTTCGATCCAGATTGCACTTCTTCTCCATCAGAGTGATTAGAATTTGGAACTTCAGTCATTATAAGTCTCAGTAGACAGGAGTCTTTAAATAGCTTCAGACGTGGCCTGAATCTCTTAAATGTTTCTCCTCTAACGATATGTTTTTAAATATTTTGCGTTGCTTGTTCCTGTACCACCTTGCTTATCTTTGCGCTTTCTCTTTTAACTATTTCACCATTCACTTGCAGCATTTATGCTACCATCATTCACAAAAACAAACACATTTACAGATCCTATGTTGTTGTACCAACTAATCACTATGTTTAATAATAGTTCTTAATGAGATTTTAAGGAAAACAATAAACCAAATGTGTCATGATAATCCAAGTCAAAAAAATCTATTTTTGCCTGCAAAAAGTATTGAAATTAGTCTGTGATATTCTTTGGAAGTTATTTGCTACTTCACGAAACTTCTGGCAAGCTTCAGTTACAAACTAGGCAAGTAAAGAAGTTCAAAACGACATCACTTCCTTACTCTAAATCAGAGGTCGGTAAACAATGGACCTCGAAGCTATTGGAATAATATTAGAATTGCCCACAGTGATCTCATCATTTTATTTCACTTGGGGGGGATTTTATATCTGTTGGAATTAGATATTGGACCTTTCTAGCTATCAATCTTTGTTCATTGTCCCTTGGTTGCATCAACTCAAATTTAACAGACTTATACTCCAAAGTTTCCGCCATTTTCTGCACGGTTGCCAGAACATCTTGATAAAAATACCCCAAAATAGCCAAGAATCATTTTCAAACTCTCCATGACTGAAAACCCCAGCTTTTTCGTAACATTCTCAATGCTTAACATCTCGGTTAGTAGGATGAAAATTTTGCCAGAATCGAAATTTCAAGATTTTTCGCTATTTTGGGAGTTCCCAAATGTTCCTAAAAATTCAAAAATTCCTGATTCAAACTCAAACCTCCCACATTTGGAAAACTTTCCAAAATCTCGCAACACTAGCTCGTATGCTATGATGGCAAAGCTCGATGCTTGACTTGCAAGTTTACTTCAGAGTGTGCTTGCCTGGTTTTCTCCATAGATTTAGCTTTTCTCGAAAGTGACGGTCCGTTTCGATCTTGAAATTCCCGAACATCTATGATCGTTCGCTCGCCCTCTTTCAAAGCCGTCACCTCCTGATTTCAGCTACCCCACATCTCTCCTTTTGTCTTTTCCTCGCACCCTTTTCAACTCCGCGTTCAACAACAGGTCAGGAGGTGGGCAATTTTTGACAGCGAATTCAAAGAAACACTGAAAGAAAGTTCGCTTGGAGTTGGTTCGATCGGCGTTGAAGTGTTCGAATGGGAATGCTTCAACGACGCCGGAGAACTTCCCTCTTCGCATGCTTCCAGTCATGCTTCTCCTCGATCAAACCTCATGTTTAGGTCAAATAGTGAGAAGGTTTACTTGAAGTTGACTTGAAGTCAATGCTTCTAGCACACCTTGGTGCACGCTTAACATACCAGTTAATGAATCCCTGCTCCAGGTTCTAACGGTTCCAAACACCCACAATCATTTAATGACATAACATGATCTCTGTCCCAGCCCAGAAAAAAAGTAACATGTGTGAACACAACATGAGTGTGCCAAATTAAATTGTACACCCAGTCAGACGTGTTTAAGATGGTTTAAAAAACTATCCAGGAGATTGTTTTGCCATTTTCTGAAGAGACAAAGAAAATTTTATGATAGGGAATGCAACTACGTTTGTTGTTGAACTTTTTAAACCGTTGACATTTTCAAAACTGTCTTTCTTAGTCTAACATAAGTATTCTATACTTTGTAGGTTTTAGGGCTAATCAACAAATCATCCTGTTGTTAAGAGCTTGTTGCTGGTTAATTTGCTTTTTTTGCATTAATATCGTACACAGACGGTCTCCTTTTCAACAGACAGACCCAAGTTTCGGCTGCGTATAGACGGCCATTCTTCTACGTACATAGTGAACCAAAAGGGAAATTGTCATTTTTGAACGACAAAGTCTTTCAATTTTGAGTTAAATGACCTCCCTCCATTTTCAATGTACGTAGGCACAAGAGGCAGCTCGTTTTTTGTAGTGGATTTGAATGCAAAAATGCAGTTTTAGATAACAGGGTTTTTCTTTCACAAAACATGTTAAGTTGAAGGTCATTATACAAGACACTTGGACTGAAAAAATGGAATTAGCGCACAATTCTTTTTGTCATTATCAAAATTTTAAATCATTCTGTTGTAAGGTTTCCTCAATCTAAAGGCCAAATTTCAAACAGTACATACGAGCGGCTAATTAAGCCATACGCAACCTTGATCACCACTTACATATTTCTTCGACCCTATTTCTTCATCGACATACTTCTTTGTTTATGCAACAAATCCCATTTAAAAAGAAAATGCAATCTCAATTCGAAAAAATGTCGCTGTTTCACAAGAGTTGGTCAAATGAAAACGTCATGAATTCAATACAAGAACAGTTCTTAATGTCGAAAATATTCATATTATGAGTATATTATGTTATTATTATTATGTATCAAAATGTTCATATTATGGAGACATACACACTGTAAACAAAAGCCCAATGAACTATCGACGAGATGCGGGCAATTTAATGATTTCCACTCATAATGTGTATACGTACATAGATATTTTCCTTATTCAAGTATTCTGTTTACTCAAGGAGCTCTTGGCTAATGGACTCGTTTCCTATCAATTTAACCCCAACATTTTGGTTCCAACCAACCAATTTTAGCTTTCGAGGGTCCAACTCTATCACTCTTGTCTGACTGCTATCAAAATAACAGAATCATTTAGTAGGAGTCAAATTTTGGCCCAGACTTGATTTCGTTTGTTTTAGACCGATGACAGGCATTTGATTGAGGCACCATTCACTTCAAAGAAAGGCATTCAGATTGGCCTGGTTAAAAGATAGAAAACTACATATATATTCATATCACATTTTATTTTATAATATATTATATAGTTATTAATTGTTTTATTATAATATATTACATAGAAAATTGCATCACTTTTTAACCAGATTATTTTTTGAAAAGTGTTATTAGTGGGCTAATGATGCAAAAGAAAAAGTAAGATTTAAACACCCATAGCCGCAATAATTACTATGACGGGCTTATTTTCTTTTTTTTAAAAACTCCTTAAACATTATTTTGGATCTTTTGTTCGAGGAGAAGCGCTTTCGTTTTTCATTTTTTCTCTTTTTTGCGGTTTCTATACTTGTAAAAAAGGGCTGGAAACTTTTCACCTCTAGAAAAAGCTTAACATTTTTTTACCTTAGTCACACCAAAAATAATTTTGAACTTACAATTGACATGAGCAAGAAAAACCGAATAAGTTAATAATAATGTGAAAAAGTAGTCAGAGGGCAAAAAAAAACACTACAAAACATAAAAAAAAAAAACATTTTTGTCCCTTTACTTTAGAAAGAGCCCCGAGAAACACCTGCTTCGTTTACCTAATGGGCATATTTCTTTCGGCCATTTTCCACACTCAAACAATTATTCATTACCTTTGAATCGAATTCTCCGCACAAAGAATCGAACCGCGGATCGCGTTTCTGTCGCTCTTTCTCGTTCATTTTGGCCGTGAGTCCAACGACATCTCGGAATCGTTTGACGGGCTTCTTGGACGAGATCTCACGGGGTCGATTCTTGTTCTCGCGTTTGAACACGGCCTTGGTCATTTGCGTGGGTTTGGCCGCTCCTCGGCCTTGATTGATGCCCAAGGCTTTGTTGTAGAGCTTCAATCCGATTTTTTCCTTGAGCTCTTGAATCTCCTCCAAAGACATGTGACGCAACTCGTTTCGAATGGATTCCTGTGGATCAATAAGATTAGGCATTGATAACCATAAGGGGGTCCATTAAAGGACGATCGCTTCTCAAGTTCTCTGGGTGCATTCGTTTAATTGGTTTGTGGACCACATGTATGAGAAGCCAATAATGCGTTTATGGCTCGATAGCTTGTCAGGTTAAGGATTTGGCAAACAGCCTGAAGCCATTTGCTTGATCAATTGAAGTAACCTATCAATAACTTTGAGGGTCAAAAACCAATTTTGGTTAGGCATTCTAATGGGAATAATACAGTTTTTCAAGTTCATTCGAAGGTTATGGACCACAATATGCATAATAAAAAATGTTTCTTCTTTGGAACAAGTGTTTGTCTGTGAATTATCATTAGTGATGGATCGAAAGCCAAAAATTAGGCAAATATTTGCCTAGAAACTCTCTTTTTCAAGCATTTTATAGTCTTCTAAGTCAGTTGTTTTCGAGTTCAGTTTAGGGCTCATTCGTCCAATCATTACTTCTTCAAGGCCTCTTGCAATCATAATTGGTTAAAGAATTAGACAACGAAACTCACCCTTTCTGCTTCATCTGTGGAAGATTTGGCCAGTTTCACCGGAGATTCCACAGAAGACGATTCCGCTTTTCGTTTAACGTACTTAGTCTGTTTTTCTTCTACGATTTCCTCGGCTTCATTTTCTACTTCCGATCCCTCAGAATCTTCTTGTGTGGGCTCGTTATCCTCAGCTTCTTCCTCTTCTTCTTCCTCGTTTTCTTCTTGATCTTCCTCCTCTTCCTCGTCTTCTGAACTCTCTTCAACAACCTGAGGAGTGTCAATCTTTTTTAGCATGGATTTCAAGCCATCCATTTTCGATTTGAACACGTCTCGATCAAAGCGAGGTCGGATTTCGTCCTCGTTCTCGGATTCATCTTCAGATTCGGATTCGATGCCATCTTCGTCGGTTGAATCTTCGACATCGGCCTCATCTGATTGAGAGTCTTGCTCAGGAGCCAATTTTGCGGGCATTTGTTTTTTGAGAGCGGCATTGAATTCGACGAGATTCTCTTCATCCTCTGAACTTGAACTCACGTCATCGTCAAAGACGACCTTTTCCTTCAAGGCCTTCTTTCGGTTGCTTCCAATCACCATGGTCTAGAATAGAAAACACGCAAAAAATTAAGAGAGTTAACGAACAGAAAATAATTGGAGAAAAGTAACGGCTAAATATATTTAATCACACGCACGCCAAAAAGCATAACTAAAAAATCACATATTCGCAATTCGTGTGGTCGATTTGGCCTCAGTTTCATTTGACATCTTGATAACGGATCCATCACCAATAGGGACGGACGGGGTAGATTTATCACTTTTCATCGCCGTAGAATCCGGATTTAGACCCTTAACATGCGTCTTTATTTCATTATCCACTTGTTGAGGGATCGATCTCCGTTCTGGGGGTGGATTCGCCGACAATTTGGCATCGTTTTGGGTCATATTCGTGGGCATTGTGTCCACTTTGGGTGGTTCATTCGGAGTGACTGCCCCAGGGACGTGGAAAAAGTACAACATAAATCCACAGGCCAATAATAAATGCAAGCCGACCACAACCGACACGAGAATCCAGCATGATTTCGAGGCATGGGTCTTAAAAATGGGCCACAATGTGAGGACAAGCACGGATCCGGATAAACCCGCAGCCAAAAGCACTAACAGCCATTGAACGATATTACTCTGAATAAGCCACAACACGGAGACGGGGATGTAGATGACCATGGAGTAGCCGTACAAGCAAATCAAGTCCAAGAACGTGAGCGAGGTGAGCCCGCCCGCAGAGGCGGTCCACCAAAGGAAGCCGTACAAACCGGCGGGAACCAGCCAAGCGTACGAGAACACGGCCGTGGCGGCCATCGTGATCTGGAAAAGGAGTGGGATTAAAACAAAGATGAAGGAAACACTCTACTGAGGATGGGTTTCAATGACAACGCTTGGGGTTGACCATTGTATTAAAGGGAGATGTTTCGAAGAAAGAGAATCAAAATAAAGTAGAAGCAGCTCTAATGAATGAATAGAACTTGAACTACGTTGATTGGAGTTGACTATTTGTACTATGGGAGAGGTTCTTGCCACAGAAATAGTGTTTTGCACAATTTGAATCGTGCAGATTGGACCAAAATAGTAATTAAACCCTAGGTTAAGTCATCCTTAGAAAATGCAATGACTACCATCCTAAGGGATAATGGCAGAGATTACACAAAAGGTTCGCCTGAATAAAATGAAATTTATATTTGATTAATCGTTTTTTAAGTTGCAAACTAATTCTTTAAACGTGGGAGGAACTTAATAACGTCCCTATGATGGAAATCATCATTACTTTAAAAAAAGTGAACGGCTAAATGAGCCTTGATCGGAAACTTAAACCATCCGCCGAAAAAGGGCTCAAACCAAACCGAAACCCAAAGCCTTCAGCTAAAAATCTGCACCAATTATGCATTTTCCTAATCCACGCTTGTCTGCTTTACTCCTCCTCATTTTTCATAAAGGTTATTTATTTCCCCAAACTTTAACTCCCAAAGACATGGATCATCATGGACGTCTGAAAATCAGGATTTCGTTTACAAGACCGGCTTACTTACCTTGTGAAAGTCATAATGCCATTGGAAATCGCCGCCTCGAATGGCGGTTTGCAAATAGGAGGCCAAATTACCGGTAACGGCCACGGAAATGACGAGCGTTATGCAAATCCAAAAGGGTCCGTACAAATCTGGTTTGTCTTTGAGCACATCGTGAAGGAAGTGCTTTTGAGGTCGGGGAATCATGGCCGCCGCCATCCGTTCCTTAACATCTTCGGTATCCACGTCAAAGAAACTCTGATAGAACTCCAACGACCAAAAGTTGTACCTGTAAACAAGAAGGATGTCCCGCAATGAAAACCCGGATTGTTCGACAACATCCAAATTCAATGACACGAATATTATAACTAGAAGAATTCGGTTCTTCTTCTTATCGCTGGTTAACATTTCTGGCTATTGCTTTGATCATCCTTGGATTTTTTCCCGAAAAGTCAGTGACCGGTGTTTTAAAAGTTTCGATAGATTCCCTTAAAGCCTGAATGTCTAACAATGAGAAAACCTGATGTTATCCAGAGAGGGTTCAAACTCTCCGAAGCCGAGACTAGCGGCTAGTTTTTTAGACGCAAAAGATCGATCTCAAGATCATACTTAAGTACTCGAAGTCCGATCTTGAGATCGATCTTTGCGTCTAAAAAACTAGCCTCAGCTGGCCACAAATTCATCGAGATATTTAAAGGTAAACAGCGACCTTTTTAACGGGAGACACTGGTTTTTGAACAGAAACTACTTTTCTCCAAATTCACATTTTATACTGCACGTCGATTTTGGTTTCCGTAGATAAAACCTACAGAAGATTATTCGTATTCGTAACCTCAACACTTTTTTTGGGACATACTAAAATGCCTCAAATGTCAATTGGGCCACTTGGCTGGAAGATTGAAAAGGAATACGCGTTGGGTTTTCCGTTTCTGATAGTTCCATTTATTGGGAGTCCCTCCATCAATTTTTAAAAGGCACTTGAGTTGGTCCCGATAAGTGATGAATGATCCCGGCTATTCTCAAATCCACGCATCTCATGGAGCTATTTTTTTTATTTTGGATTGTTGGTGCTAGGGTCGGAGGGTTGAGCCTCGCCCGGCCAGCGAAGCCAGCCATCACATCGTCCGAATCATTTCCGATAGGCAATTTCAAGTCCGGTATCAGAATGGTTCTCCGTCTGTGGGCGTGGATTAACGTCTAAAAGTTTCCTTGAGATAGGTCGGGGAGGAGAATCGAACCTGGGACCCCTCTCACTATAGGAAACTGCGCTAACCACGACACCACGTCTCCTCCCATATAGGATTTCTCCCGACAGCTTCAATCCGACCCCCAACAGGATTCAAACCTACGCCGTCTGGGGAAGCACTTACACTCGGCACTTTTAAGAACGCGCTAGTACGCGTGGCCACTCTGGCTTCCTTATATTGCCACTTAAAAAGGGCTAAATCGCGCACTTTGTCACGGTACTCTCTTATTATGTGCTCAAGTCCCATCCAAAATAGATTCTTTGCTCTGTTTTTAAGCCGGCTCTCAATCTTGTTACCTATTAGTTCTTCGGGATCCGCCAATTAATCCGGTTCGATCATCTTCGTCCTCGGGTGAATGGGCCGATCCATCATCGTTCCAGCCCGCCCCCGATTCTGAGGGCGTGCCTCCGGCCGCGGCAGTGGGCGGAGCCGCGAACGAATGGGTGGTATGAGGCGTGAACTGCAGATCGGAATCGTCTAAGTCCAAGACCACCGAACCCGATTTGGACGCTGATTGGGCCATGAGATCGTTCTAAGGGTTGTCAAGAATGAATTCACCCGTGATTCGGAGGAGGTGTGGCGATGAGGCGGACCTTTCGAACGATTTCGTCAAGCCACGTTTCACTTTGTGAGAATTAATGTTGAGGGAACGCGCAAAACACACTTGATTGAAAACATGTCAAAGCTCTCGTCAGGTTGGCGAAAATGAGACCGATGAAAAAGCCCAAACCATTGGAAAACTAAAGACAAGTTGAAATTGAAGCATGGGAATCATGCTCAAAGTCACTCATGATGAGTTTTCAGTGGATTGAAATAAAGTACAAAATAACTTGACATCATTTGAGTGTATTTGATGCGGTGGGTGCTTTCATAGTGGTTTAGAACTGGCACTCAATCCTTCGAAGTGGTGTCCCTGAAAGGATGCTGGTGATAGATGCTTACGCTCTCTGGCGGCCTTTGTCAAACTAGAAAAAAGAAAGACCATGATGGGAAATCCGTCGTGTCAAAAGACAGTTGAAAATACAAAAACTTGCCGGGTAATTGACGTATGACAACGGTTTTAGGTCCGTTGTAGTAAAGCCTAACCCACAAAGTTTTTGCGGATAATCGCCACACGGTCCGAACCCTTTTCAAAAATAAACCCACCAATTTCAACGTTCAAAATAAATGCCATGAATTATTTAATGGCATTCTTTCGTTTTTAATCAAATTCAAATGAATACAAATGTTTCATTTCAAAGAAATCCGCCAATCCTATTAAAGGTTACAAGACACGTATAACAGAAGATTGCGCTGCCTGTAAAATTTTATTCTTTAGTTCAGGTGGCTTTCGGATTTAAAATCAAGTGGATGCCACATAAAAGCCGTACCCAAGAATAGGCCAGCCAGCATCGACAATATTGGAAAACCGGGTTCACTATTTCTGAATTAATGTATCAAAACATTTGGGTAAATCGGGTAGAAAATGTCAGTTCATTCAAATTTCAAAAGGCCTTTCATTATATTCTTATCTCTTAGCAAAGCATTTTTGAGCGAATTCTATCGGAAATTACGTTTTCATTACCTGTGAATTGGCACCCTCTTTGTTATGAAATAAATTTTATGGCCGCTCTGGCCACAAAAAAAGCAAAGTGGCCCGATCAGCCTCAATGAAGGACATATGTATCTTGGATAGTGATGCCAAATTAAACAATTTATGTTCAAATTACAGAGAAATTAAAATTTTAGATTTGGGAATTTGTTATTTTCAAGAAATCTAGAATTTATCTTCGTAACATTGCTTTTTATACTTCCTGCTTTTAAATAGAAACCCGAGATGTTGAAAAATAAAATGGTATGATTTGCATAAAAAATTGAAATTGAACAAATAAGCTAGAACCAAAAAAAGAGAAAAATATGATCACTGCAGCAGTAAGAAATGTCAAAAAATGCCTATAAAATGTCAAAAAATGCCTATAAAATGTCAAAAAATGCCTATAAAATGTCAAAAATGCCTATGAAATGTCAAAAAATGCCTATAAAATGTCAAAAAATGTCTATGACATGTCAAAAAATGCCTATGACATGTCAAAAAAGCTCTTGAGAAAGGGGAACAGAATTAAATCTCTCCAATTACACCACGTTTCCCCTTAAACGGTACCAAAATCAGCACCGAAATCAAGATTTGAATCTGGCTTGAATCGGATTTGATCCGGCATTCCAGCATTTTATATCTACTATGTTTTTCATGCAAAAGAATATTCTGAAAATAGGATAATATTTTTTCACTTAATAAGCATTTTTTAAACTAAAAGACAAAACATGGGTGGAAAATGATATTGGTGAGCTTCCGAGCAACATTTATTCAAGTTTTATTAGTCAAACCCTCATAGTTTGGTTCTGACATTGGACCAGTTGTTGGGTTTTTGGATCAAACTAACAACAAGTTGACCTTCAAACTGATCCAATCCAATACTGACCCACTCAGTTTGGACTCTTATCCAATCCAGAACAATGCCTACACGCTAACAATATGTAGAGAAAGAAATATGAATGTTGAAGGTGCCAAAAATTCACATACAATTTTGAAAAAAAATGGGACAAATTCAAAATATTTCAGCTTCAAGCTAAGTCTATTTAAAACCATCGTGAATGACCATGCAGATATTCCTTGTTGCCTTAGTATGGTAAAAAGGTCTCTTTGACTTATCAGGCAGCTGATATCATGGGACTTTAGCAAGAACTATTCTGTCTGCGTTCAAGGTCCTCTTTAAAAAAAAACAGGTATCTGGCTTAAGAGCAGAGTTGGGTCAATAACTTGAAAAATGTAATTAATTACAATTACTTTGTCGACAAATGTAATTAATTACAATTATAATTACTTTGTCGACAAATGTAATTAATTACAATTACTTTGTCGACAAATGTAATTAATTACAATTACAATTACTTTGTCGACAAATGTAATTAATTACAATCACATCATCCGAAAATGTAATTGACTTCAATTACAATTACATGTCAATTACAATCCTTCCGTCTCTTTCACCCTTTTGCCTTGTCAAAACGATGAAAAATGAAACAGATATGCCATTGTAAAATAGCAATACACCAACTGGCAACATAATGCCTGGAAGGATAAAATGAAAGAGGGATTTCCAAAAACCAAAAGTTTATGGACGGGCTTAATTATCAAAACTATTATGCCATGAACCACAAAGCATATTTTTCTTTTCCAGAAAACACGAACTTTATACACATATATCAAGTATGACGATATTTTGAAACTTTATTTTTTCACCTTATTTGTCTGCTCTTAGTTGTGAGAAGCCCTACCTCCTGACACAAAAATCATGGTCAAAAGCTATTTTAGTTTAAAATATTTAAACATCATACCTTGGGTGTGTATTGTAACAAAAGCTACTTGTTAGTGGCATCACATTGACAGCAAATTGATGACAAAAATAATTGTTTTGCAAGTAAAAACTCAAAGCATCAATTGATATTATGGTTAATTTGAAGAACTAAGAGTTTGAAAAGTAATTGGTAATTTGTGCTTGAAATTCGTCAATTACATGGCCAAAAATGTAATTAATTACAATAACAATTACTTGGCCCAAAATTGCAATTAATTACAATTACATGTAATTGTAATTGAAATTACGTAATTGTAATTGCAATTACAATTACTCCCCAACCCTGCTTAAGAGGAACCTGGGGTGGCAAATAATCACTCCCAAATTTCACCCCAAATCCCAAAATATGTCAAATCATTGTGTCAAAAAGACCTTTTATTTCCACACAGCTCCTATTTATTTTCCTCGAACTGTCAAAAAAATGCAAACGAGGCGCTTTACATTTTTTACGACTCCGGTGATTCCCTACCCTTCGAACTTGTCTTAAGAACCTTTACTTTATCACGCCATACTTTTCCCATGGGGTCTACGCAAGCTCATCAACATTAACCAAAAACGCTTAACTGGTTGAAACAAATCTCGAGTAAGCTTCAACGGATTGGCCATTTGTAGACTCTTCGTCTTGGCCAATTTTGGCAATGTTGATATGACAGTTTCTCAGTCCTCTTTCGCTCTTGGCCAAGTAACAAACAAAGACTGACCCAAGTTTACTTTCATCTCCACGGCAACCCTGATTCCACTCCAGTTCTTGAATAACTCATCGAGTGAGTGAGAAAGTGTACTACATACTACTGCACCATTAAAACAAAATGTCGTTCCTGAGTTTCCGCGTGTCCTCGTCCTGCTCGGCTCATCGACCTTTGGCTCTTTTATACTCCCTCCAACCCCATGGCAGGCCCTTGAGCGCCGCCCTGAGTGTCAGTCAGAGGCGTGGCTTAGCCACCAAGAACCAACCCGAAACTCAACCTAATAATGCCGCCTCTTCTTCTTCTTCTTCGGGCCAAGGCCAAAAATCCAAGGGCGATCGGATGGGCAAACCGGCCGTTCACTCCAAATCGTTTGTGCAGAACATTTTCCGCGGTTTGGTCGAACCCGAGCAAACGTTTCCTTACCCAAAGGTGAGAACAAAGCCATGAATGGATTCACTCATGTTTGTCCCCAAGAAGCTGAAAATCGCGGACTGAAGAAAAAATGGCTGGGATTTTACGGTTTGAAATGTTAAGATTGTAAATAGAGAGATAGATATGCCATACTATATGGCCTCCTACTCGGGGAAAATACGCTTTAAAAAGGTTTTGAAGAAAACAACTTGTCAATGGAGTATTGTCTTTGTCTCGAGCTAGATTGGACTTGTATAGGATGGAAGTTAGGCAAACCACATTTTCAAACTTATTTACGTCATACTAGTGTTTCCATGATGTTCTCACGGGGTGACACGAGAAGTAAGACGCAGAAATAGGTCAAGGATTCCATACGGAGAGACAACGCGTTGTGAAGTGTCACTCGGTGGAAAGTAGTGCAAACTTATCCTTGACCAATTTCAAGTGTGAGTTACTTTCTCAGGCTTATTGATCAACTGGGCTCGCATCAATCATTTATCTTCTCTGGCTAAATGGGCTGTATTTTGTCTCAAACTTTTTTCATGTTGATTTGTCATCATTTATTTTGAATTATTACTATACTATTTTGTCGCATCAACGTAATGACTTAGCTCGGCATTAGTCACAAGTTTGTTAAGAGAAGGCAAATCAAGCGGACAATGTGAAAATCAGGAATTATTGGTATCACACGCTTCATCTTCATCAGAGTGTCAATGGCACTTTAAAACTTTCCGATGGTTTGGATGGAGTGAAAAGTGGGCGGGAGAGTGTAGAGAAGAGGTTTTCTTCAAAAACATGGAGTCGTTACTTAGGTAATGGAGATCATCCTTCCCCGAACTCACGGTTTCTCTACATTATTTGACGACCTTACTTCTGCAAGCCCGATGACTTGGATTCAACGAGTAAGCTTCAACGGATTGGCCATTTGTAGACTGTTAGATAGAGAGCCATTGATAGAGAGGTCTCCTTCATTTCTATCACAGAGACTTGGCTTCGTCCAGGAGTTTTAGACAAAGAAGTAGCAATAGCTGGTTTTAGACTAGTTCGATGTGATAGA
>CM021319.1:1268644-1410345 GCA_010645155.1 Tigriopus japonicus
ATTCACTGCTTGCAAAGGCACTGTTCAAAGATAGAGAGGTTAAGAGGGAGCTATCGAGCCAATGCTGAGGTTCTTCACAAAATACCTTTTCTATCGTCAAAGAAATCTAACACTATCCGTCGTTGTTTTTTTCACTCTCAGACAGTCTCTATTTTCAATGTACTCTTGACCGAGAGTTCAGTCCTTCACGAAAAAAAAATGTTTTATCAAGTGGTTTCTATCGAAACTGAAGTTCAAAGCTTTCCTATTTACAATATAAACTCGTATACCTCGGACAATCAAAAGACACATAACTCGTTATTAACCCGTTTTTTATCTCCATTTCTCAGGTCTTGTCCGAGGACCAATTGGAAACTCTCAGAATGTTGGTTCCTCCCACGGAGAAATTCATGGAAGAAGTCAACGATCCCTTGGCCAATGATGCTAAGGAAACCGTGTCGGAAGAGGTCGTCCAGGTAATTGCTAATCATCCCAACGAACAAATTCAATTCAATCTTATTTTCTAAATCATCTCCACCCGAACACAAAAAAGGGACTTCGTGAAATGGGTGGATTTGGCCTTCAAGTGCCCGAAGATCTGGGCGGGGTGGGTCTCACCAACACCCAATATGGTCGTGTGACCGAGATTGTGGGCGCCAACGATTTAGGAGTGGGTATCTTTATGGGGGCTCATCAATCCATCGGATTCAAAGGCATCCTCATTGCCGGTATAGAATATCATTTGGAAGTCACCAGCGTTCAATCAAATTGAAAAAAAAAAGGTTTCATATTCAGGCAATGATGCTCAGAAACAGAAATATTTGCCTCGTGTGGCTTCGGGTGAAGACTTTGCGGCCTTCGCTTTAACCGAACCTGCCAGTGGCAGTGATGCCTCATCCATCAAAACACGAGCCGAGCTCTCTCCCGATGGGAAGAACTACATTCTGAATGGTTCCAAGATTTGGATCTCTAATGGTGGAATTGCCGAAATCTTCACGGTCTTTGCTAAAACACCCGTGAAGGACCCTGAAACCGGGACAACCACGGATAAAGTAAGCATCGACCTTCAGATTCAACTTCTAGAAACTAACAATGATTGTGTTTTTGTTAGGTGACAGCTTTCATTGTGGAACGCAAATTCGGCGGGGTTTCTCATGGAGCTCCCGAGAAGAAAATGGGTATCAAGTGCTCAAATACGGCTGAAGTTTACTTTGAAAACACGCCTGTTCCTGTTGAGAATGTTTTGGGTGGAGAAGGCAAGGGTTTCAAGGTGGCCATGCAAATCCTGAATAATGGACGGTTTGGCATGGGAGCCGCTCTCTCGGGTATGATTCAATGATTTCTGATTTCAAAAAAAAAAGACCTTGAATTTTTATTCAAAGAATCGTCTTTTTGATCCCAGGAACTCAGAGGGCTGTGATCAAAAAAGCTGTGGAGCATGCCACGCAACGAACCCAATTCGGTAACCGTATTGACTCTTATGGAGCAATTCAAGAGAAACTGGCTCGAATGGCCATGACGCATTATGCTTGCGAGTCCATGGCCTATATGGTTTCGGGCACTATGGATCGTGGATATGAGGTAACGAGAGGAAAGACCTTAATGATTAGCTAGGGCAAAGATTAAACAGTTCCTACTTGAAACTTCAAACAAATATGACTTTTTATGCCATTGAATATTTTTTGCGGTTTTCAAGTAGCAGAAAACTTTCTTCGAAATTAGAATCGGGCCTTTAAAAAGTAGGCAAAACTTTCCAGCCCGAAGTAGCACTTTGGACCAAAATTTCATGGGCCTAAAAACACTAAAAAACTTGACTCTTAAGAGTAATCATCAACTTGTCAAAAAAATAAGGTCGTGTAATCATTATGGTGATTCTTTGACTATTTGATGTAAATAAAATAATTGGCACTTATAGCTTGATAAAAAACCTTTTTAGGCCAGTTTTGTTACTTCTTTTTCCGCCCTTTTTCAATGATTGTGAATCCACATTGTCGTGTCTTTCAATAGGACTATCAACTGGAAGCCGCCATTTCCAAGATCTTTGCTTCTGAAGCAGCTTGGTTTGTCACTGATGAAGCAATTCAAGTTTTGGGAGGCATGGGATACATGCGCGAAGCCGGTTTGGAAAAAGTCATGCGCGATTTGAGAATCTTCCGAATCTTTGAAGGCACCAACGACATCCTTCGTCTGTTCGTGGCTCTTACCGGAATCCAATACGCCGGTAATACGATTAATTCTTGATCAGCATAAAGGGAAAAATGATCATCATTGTTTATTCACTCATTCAGGTGGACATCTCAAGGAGCTCCAGAATGCCGTAAAAGACCCCATCTCCAACTTTGGTGTGGTTTTGGGCGAAGTGACCAAACGTGGTCGAACGGCCATTGGTTTTGGGGCTGGAAATCTCCTCGCCGGGAAAGTTCATGCCAATCTTTCGGAACCGGCTGGCAATGTTTGCAAAGCCACTGAAGCTTTTGGAGGAGCCATTGAGAAGCTTCTCATCAAACATGGTACGCTTAACTCATTATAATGTAATCATTTGAAAGTACTGATTACCTAACGCTCTAATAGGCAAGAATATAATCAACGAGCAGTTTTTGTTGAAACGGATTGCGGATGCCTCAATTGACATTTATGCTATGAGCTGTGTCTTGTCACGATGCTCAATGTCTCTAAATGAAGGACTCAGTTCCGCCCACCATGAGGAACTGATGACGAAGGTAATTATGTCTCCACCTGCTTTTTCATTTAATGAGGCTTTTCCACGCTTTTGAGAGTCGATCGTGACTGGAAGGTTAACAAGGTTTTGCAATTCTCAACTACCTTACCACGGTCATTGTTTTATTCTTCTTTCAGACTTATTGCAATGAGGCCTACGATCGCGTGTTAAGAAATCTGAATGCCTTGAAGAACCCAACTGAGTTGTCAAATTTCAAAAACATGGCCGAGATTTCCAAGGGCATGTGCGAAAATGGCCAAGCTGTCCAGGGCAATCCCTTGGGAGTGTGAGAGAGGCTCATCCCTTGGCATAATTCACAAATTGACGAACCTCAATGACTATGAATGCAAAGATTAAATCGTAACTTATTTTCTTGGTAAATAAATTGACCAGCAATTGAAGTAACAATCATATTAGGTTTATTTATTAGTTGGTTCTTGACTCGTCATTTGGTAAATTGTCCGGCTTGGGCCAGTATATGTTTAGGAATATTCAACGAGATCGTACTTAATCGGCTGTTGGCCTTCTTCATTTCCGCTTTTTGTCGGGCCACAATCGAATTAGCCGCAAAAAATGACACGAAACAGCATGCTAAAGCTGTAATGAGCAAATACAGATGAACTTTGGGCACACTGGAAATGAAAGCGCCCTCTGGGAACCGAAAAAATTGGGCGCCAAGAGTTGTACCCAGACAAAATAGACCTGTCACCTTGCTAGAGATCTCCATTTCTCCCTGAATCCATAACAGGCCCATTGGGAACAAGGAACCTGACCCTAGACCCACAATAATGCTCCCCAGAGCTAATCCATTCACCCCTGGAATCACGAACAAAATGAACGCTCCCAAGGTGACCAAAGTTAGGTAAAACCAAACCAAGACGATTCTTCGAAATTTGCCCACCAGGACCACATTCATGGCTCGCATCAAGACTTGAGCCCCATAATAAAAGCTGGTGATTCGGGCCCCAATTTGAGGGGAGAGCCCCAAAGAGCCAAATACAGAATAGGCGGTCAGAAAGCTGCCAAAGGCAAAACTGAGGCCATAGGCACAAAGGCTGTAAAACGTCATGATGGAGATCAGGAAGGTGGTGCTCCAAGATTCGGATTGGTTCTTCATGAACTTGGATTCCAAGGCTCGAATTTGCTCCAAAGGGAAGTCAGGAATTTTAGCTTTCTTCAGATCAGCTGGGATGCCGAAAATGAAACCCACGGCTACAATCAAGGCCGCAAATCCGATGGATAAATACAAGGATTGGAGTGGTGTGATCATGCCAGGATGGGGCGTGACTTCAGCACTCACTTCAAGGAGTTCATCAATGGTTTTGTTCATGGGAATGTGTAGAGTGACCATCTCCGAATCGATGGCAGTGGTAAGAACTCGCTCAGCCAAGATGGGAGCCATTAGGAAGCCAATCCCTTGGGACATATGTAGAGCACTAAAGTAGGGTCCACTGCTGTCGCCCCATATTTGAAGGCAATACACATTAGCGCCTAAAACATAACAAGTTGGCACGCATTAGCATTCCTAACTCGTTTGTTGAAGGAATATGATATGAATAGTTTTGTCTAATGATCCTTGATTTGCTAAAATTAAACCAACTCATCGCGCATTGACAACAGCATCTAGTTGTTAGGCGCAATGCCATTTTAAACTGGGGTATTATTTGTATATTGTGGTGAAAAAAATACAAAATGGTAACACTTTATTTTTCCAAATCCTAATTTGGGGGGTAAAAATATTACTTTTCTATCCCTTTAAGAAAAGAGAGCAACGCCTGCGATAAAACAAATTTTAAAGGTTCTTTTCTAATAAATGCGACTGAGAATTTATGAATGTCAAGTATCTTTCAAGGATACGAATAAGTCGGGAATACTTAAAAGCAAAGCCTAAAAAACAGTTAAAACACACCTGTATCAATCAAACCCAAAGCAAACTCGGAGAAAGAGGTCCCAGTCGCCAAAACCGTAATATTTGGCGAGAATGGAATTGAGCAATTGGAGAACGACAAAATGAGGGTAGCAAAGAACAGGATCAAGCATGGTGATATTTTATCCATGATAAACCCCGCTGAAACGAGAAGTGTTTTGGTAAGGAAACTCAATTTCCTTTGATCATACCATTTGAATTGACTCACCCAGAATATTTCCCAAGGGAAAAGTGATGGCTCCCAAAAGGAACACGATTTGAAATGTATTGGCATTCCCGTGCACTTGCTTTTCCAATTCCAACATTGTGGGGCCAGCAAGACTACGAGAAAATCCCTGTAGGCATAAAGAAATGAAGTCAATAAACGCCTCAAGTGGAATAGTTACTTTGAGTAAATTTGTCACATGTCTAAGAATGCCAAATACTTGTTCTTCCATGGGAAAGTTTTAAGTTAAAGGAAAGATTTTTCATCTTTTCGATTAGAAAGCGTATAGATCCTTATTTAGATCACTGTCTGCGTTGAAAGTTGTGAGCAATCCGTTGGTTGGAAAAGTGATTAATGCATCATCATTCATGCATCCCTCTACCAAACTATAAATTTGAATCGGCTAAAGGCAGACAGAAGCAACTCATGTGCATCTCGTTAATTGCAGAATGCAAGTTATTATGCGAGAACTCACAAATGAGAAGAAGCACCCAAAAAGGACAGAGGTTCTGAATAGTTTGTTGTAATAGACGGATTTCCTGGATTTCATTATGGACTCCATCACGATCAACGTTTTTCTAGCTTTAGACAGCGTCGATATTTTACGAAAGTGACACCAAGGTCCCCAACTATTTTGAGTTTAGATTGTTATCTATTTATCACCAACTTGAACTCATAATCTAAGGGTTGGTTGTACACAGATTGAGGGCCAATAAAGAACTGAATAGAAATGGTCTCATCGACCACTTAGGCAAGTAATTTAGATGACATTTATTTGCCTATTCGTCACTCAACTCTCGGAAGTGCTCAGTTTCAAACTGAGAGCATCGAAGATACTTGCTACGGGTTTTAGCTAACAAAATAAAAGTGAGGGTCATCCTTGGTTGCACTTTCAGAGACATTTAGAATTTGAACTTTTTCATTGTTTCTGATCGAAAGATCAAGTAAACCCTTAGCGCATCCATCCTATTCTGCCAATTACGGTAAATCAACGGATTGTGCTAATGTTTAGAAGCTGGCTCAAACTGGAAGGTTATTTGATTTTCTAGCATTGTTAAAGAGAATTTAAGCTTACAAGGTATTGGTTACATTTTCTTTCACAAGAAAACCCCCCCATCTATTTGTATTATTTTCAAGTAAACAATCAATCAAAATTGTTTGTTATTTGTTTCCCTCTCATGCTTGTTAAATGAAATATTTTCCCCCATTTTACTCGTATCCGTCAAACGTATGTTAAAAGAAACGTTTGAGGACTTTCAATTTGCCATCGAAATGCCAGACAATTACAGTTATGATTTCAAAGGTACACCTGTAATTATGAAAACCGGTAACAACCAGTCAAAAGCCAAACAAATTTGACATCAAAGAAACTTAATTAACAAGTGTTATCAATTTCAGAGAGCCAAACCCAAATCATTGCAATCTTATACCTCCCAAAATCTTTGTTATTGAATTTCACCCTCTTTAAAAGGCGAACCACATGCCATCATGGTTTGTCTTAACTTTTCCAATGAAGGTAAAGATAGTTGTCTTTGCCGCCAAAACGCAATTCAATACCAAAAACTAACGATCATATTTGGTCTAACCTTAGGGCTTCTCTTTTTGGTCCTTTAGTATGTTGCTCAAGGGATTCACATTCATCATGTCGAAGATCCTTTGGATTCAAAGTGAATTTGGATTTCTTCATAGTATTATTGTTTTTCTTCCCAAGTGTTTCAAAAACTGATTAGCCAAGCCTTTCGAAATACTCTAAAACTTCGACTTTTCACCCTCATGCCTTTGATCTAATAGAACTGTCTTGTCTTCAAGTTACGGCATCGTTAGTTCATTAACACAAAACCGGCTGTCTACTTTTTCAAAACTGAATTTGGCTCATTCCCTTAAAACATGCTATGTTACATTTTTCATTATTAAGCACTTCCTCATTAGGTGTTAAGCTCGATTTGACATTTTAATCCTTTCTTTGTGGTTTTAGGAATATTATGCACCGCAAATGCGGTTTTTGTCATATTTTTAGCATAGACAACCCTTTGTCCTTGTTCAATTTCTCGTTGACACTTTCAAATTCAACCATGGCATCAAATCGCTAAAAAAATTAACTGTTTGCGTTCCTTTGTTCAGTCCCATTGTGGTCTTCGTTTTATAACTCAGTTCCAAAATACTTAAGCAATTGGACTATTTTTGTCCTCAGTTCAGCCAAGGCCTGTTAACGTATTTGTCTCACCTTGTTTTAGGCTTTTGAATCTGAGTTTTCCTAAAAGTATGTGTCACCCACTCTTCTGGAAAGTGATGCATTGTGCATACTTGCATTGGTCGCATATTTCTTCTGATGAGAACGACGATTAACGAATCTAACGATTAACTTTGAAATTTGGGTCATTCAAAAAGCAGAGTATTCAGTCAAGGTTTGATAGGTCTATTGAATAAAAAGGGCAATAATAAAGAAATAACGGTTAACAAACTGAACAATTAGAATTTGAAGCAACGAAAATGTCAAGATTTTTCCGGGGTGTCCACGACGATTTGTTCCATGTGGAGTTTTCTTCTAGCTAAAATGACGGCAGTTGCGAAGATCAAAACTATGGCTCCAAACGCGGTGAGTAACAAATACACATGTACATTAGGGACGGTGTCAATGAAAGCGCCCTCTGGTATTCGGAGTAGTTGCGCGCCTAAGGTAGTTGCCACGCAAAGCAAGGCGGTAACTTTTCCAGACAACTCCATCTTGGATTGGAGCCAAACCAAACCCATGGGAAACAAAGAGCCAACACCCAGTCCAATAAGCACTGTTCCCATTTGAAGACCCCAAAAGGTTGGGAGAATGGCAACACAGATGTTTCCGAGGAAGACAATGCCTAAATCAAACATCAATATATGAATGCTCTGGAACTTGGCCACCAAAGGAATGTTGATGCCACGCATGAGCACCAAAGATATGTAATAATAACTGGTCAATCTGGCTCCACTTTGAGGACTCATCTGAAAACTTCCCTTGACAACATAGGCTGTGAGGAAGTATCCATAAGTGAAACTGATGCCATTAGCCAACATACTGAAGACGGTCATGGTGATGACTAGAAGATGTTCAATCACTCCAGTTTGGTTTTGCTTGGTTTTTGGGCCCCTGTCAGCATCTTGAGGCACATCATAACTTCCAACCTTGGCGTCTGCTGGGATGCCAAACATAAAACCAATGCCAATTATCATTGAGACACTTCCAATACCCATATAGAGTGCTTGAAGTGGAGTGAACATGTCAAAATCTTGGAATTCAACGGCATGATCTGAAAGTGGAATCATGGCAATGTGGTCTTCACCATTGGTTGAGTTCTGGTCTTCTGTAAGACTTTTTGGAGAAGTGTCAGGTAAGATGCTCTCTGCCAAGATTGGGGCCAACATGAAGCCAAGTCCTTGAGAAAGGTAAAGGGCATTCAAATAGGGTCCACTCTTGTCTTTCCACAATTGTAGACAAAATACATTGCCTCCTGGAAGAAAAACGTCAAACAAGGAAAAAAAGTTCTTCCTTCTATTGTCATTGTTTTAATTAAATGCTATACCTGTGTCAATAAAACCAAAAGCAAGTTCTGCAAAAGCTGAGGCTGTAGCTAGTGTGGCAATATTGGATGAAAATGGAATCACTATGTTGGATACGGACAAGATAACCATAGAGATGGCCAAAAGCAAGCAAGGAGACATCTTTTCTATCAATATACCTCCTAACAAAAAGAGAAGTTGCGTGAGTAGAAAATTAATCCCTGGTCCATATTTAAGTTGTCCTTAGTAAACCATGTCTACCTAAAATGTTCCCAAAAGGAAAAGTGACCAATCCCAAGATGAAGATGATTTGAAACGTAGTTGTATCCGCATTGATTTGTTTTTGAAGTTCCAACATGGTCGGACCTTGCAAGCTTCTGGACACACCCTACAACAACAAAAAGTATTAAATACACACTAAAAGGTCACACGTAAAACTCTTGATAAAGTACAATATATGTCTTACGAAGGCCAAGAAACTGGCGAAAAGGACCCCGGTTCTGAACAGTTTCGAGGCATATTCAGCTTTCTTGGTTGTCAAATTAAAAAACATTATTTCTTTGGGTAAAAAACACTGATCACACTAGAATCGAAGACTCTGGCCAGATACGAATGGAAGTGCCAGCTATTCACTCTGTGACTAGATTGGACGAACTAACAAGGATGCAATTTGGTTCCTCCAAAAGTAGGAATTAAATCATGCGAATTCGACAAGGGCATGATGACGCAGAGCTAGTAGCTATTATGTGCGAACGTATGAAGGATTCATCTGGTTCAAGACGAGCGCATGGTTAAATTGCAAAAAGAGTCCAATCATGATATTTTGAACGGCAAAGCTTCCCTTCCTTGATCTTCTGTCTCTGAAACGTTTTTGACCCCCAGCGAGAGAGGGCAAATTACTTTCCAAGTCACTTTTTTACCACGACAACCCGTCGACCTACAGGAAACCACATTGCTTTTCCAACATGGGTCAGGATCTTTAGTCAAAAATCGAAACAATAAAACTGATTTGCGATCCTTCTTGCAATTAACAAAAGCTATCCCAAGTCTTCCTATCAAATATGGTTTAAGGAACCAGTCTCTATCGTCATGCACTTGTGAAATGAGGAATACGAAGCTTGCTTGGAGTCAAACTTGTGTTTTCAGATTTGGTTTTAATCAGATAGTTGATGGCGATGAGCACTAATTAACTAATGAATGTGGACACCCCTAAGATGCGATTTAAACTGATTGGGAATTGAACTTTTTGGGGGCTCTTCAAACCTTTTGAATTGTACTGTTTGCTAAAATTACCGTATTCATGACCGTTCTCAGCAATGCGAAACAAATTCGTTGTTTCGTAAACAGATTGCACGACCATGAATCAGAAGAGCAACGACTTCCGAAGTGTCTTTAAATCCCACGGAAACTCGAGTAAAATTGAAACTGCTATTTTTGACGAACCGAGAAGTCTCGTGACGATAGAGTTGGTAAAGTACTGAATTAAGCTCGGAGGCTTGAAAAAAAATCTTCTTTGGAGCCATCTCTAACAAATAAAAAAAAGAAGACTCCTGTAAACTGGAATAATCACACACATATAATTTTGTTTTCCATGTCAATTAATTGGTTACCAATATGAATTGATGACCAATCAAAAGTAATCATTTTTTGTAATTAATCATTGATCACAGTGCAATCTGAAATGTTCATGGGTTATCTGTCTATCGAATCATCCAGGTCTGAAGCAGTTTTCATAACAATTCAAGTTCACCAACGAACGTACCATGAGCTGAAATTCTGGTGAATTTGTGTTGTTTTGAAAAACCAGGTTGGTTGTTGATAGTGTTCAGAGGCCTCGTTAATTTTAATTGGGCTCTGAGAGAGAAAACGGAGTTATATGCGATTCCGTAACAAAAATCGGAAACGAAAATTCTTGTCTTCATTTGATTACTACCGTATTTTTTTACTTTAGATTCTATTAAATTAGACTCTTAAGAATATATAGTTTTGATCATGTTCAGTTTATAACAAGGTTCAAAATGATCACAATACATAAAATTGACGAATATACAGCTTCGAACTTGTGATATTCTCTTTGTTGCGATCCAGTAACGTGGTTTCAAGACCGAGATTGCTCTAGGTATGAGATAGTTCATTCAAGAGGTCAGATCCGACGGTAGTGTTGAATTTTCCTCTCATGGCATTCCCAACCAGTCAAAGTACCCCTAATTTTGGGGTCTCCCATCGGAACCATTCCAAAATCAGTCTCCATGCTTTGCATGTGCAAGCAAATAGATTCGTGGAAGAGGCTCCAGTGTTTACACACAAGTCTTTGAGTTCAATTTACAGTGCCTTTTCGTCGCTTTATGCGATGGTTCTGGTCACTTTATTTCTGGCATTTTCGTATACCGAAGTGGTCACGTTCCCCAGGTTCCATCATTATTTGGAAAACTATGGATTTTATATCTATTTATATGGAGTGGCGGATTTGTTCTTTATTTATATTCTGGCCATTTCGATCTCCAGTGAAAGAAAGAAAACCGTGTTTGACAAACTGAGAATCGTTCTCAATCACAAGGTAAGAAAAGCAAAAGGCCAATTCTACTAAGATTTCACTAGTAATTTGATGCCAAGACCGATCTACAATCATATTGATTAGTTTACGTGAAGAGAAAGGCTTATGAGTCAAAAGTTTCGAGATCTTTTGGTTATCTTGCAGCCACAGCATAAATTGCAAATTTTTGAAAAGCAATGTATAAGTGGAAATGTTGGGAAGTGCAAATAAAGCATATTCCTTCTTTCTTGCGTTTGTTTTGAATTGAAGAAAGACGCTAATCAAAACCTGCCATGCCTTTTTTACTCAACGTATGAAACTGACGGATCCCAAAAATCACCCGGATGTTAAGGTTGGAAGGTTACAAATATTAACCGCTTTTATAGTTCATAATATTCCTCAATTTCATACAAAATGTTAGAAAAGCCGATTGCAAAGGTAATAAACGAAGGTTTAAAAAAATGGCGACATTCGATAAACAGTGGGGCTTTTTCTACATACGTGGGGTATCCAGACTAGAGGTAGACTGGGCCTGTAACTCCTTAACAAGTGCGATTTTTGGATGCTTCATAGTGATGATTTATTTAGAAGAGGTATGTTGGGCGACCCCTGCACGTTTTTGAACATCGATGTCAAGAGCAAGAAACACGTTAAAATCCATTATGCTGGAAAGTTAAGACGTTGTTCAACCACCAATACCAATACCTGATGAATATTTGAGGCAAAAAAGTGGTAACTTTTGATGTGAAACATCTTGGCTTTACAGTGTACTTGATTTTTGACTTGTTGCTCACTTTTGAGGCTTATTTTCTATGTATACAGGGGTCGCCCAACATACCTTGTCTAATTATCATGAGTTCGAACATGATTAGTAATCATTCAAGTTGAAATATCTTTTTTGAAATTTGAAATTGAGTTGAAATACAAATCATTCATAATCAATCAAGGTAATCATCGATTACCTTACAACAAATCATGTAAAATAACATCTGCTCATAAGAGATAATTCTTGATTTCAATTCTTTATCAAGCATCTAAAAATCGCACTTGCTGACTAGTTATAGGCCCAGTCTACCTCTAGTCTGGATACCTCTTGTATCACCTCTCCCCACCTCCCTTAAGATTTTGAATGTACTTTGAATGTACCTAAAGATCCACGTTAGGGGTGGGCGAGAAGCCGATGTCAGTGTCGAGGTGTCGACACCGAAACAGGCTTTTCCATCTTTTGGTGTCAGTGTCGTGGGCACAAAAAAAATGCACACCGGCCTTTTGTGTCAACACATACAAGGTTTTGTTATTTTTTCAAAAATATGAAAAACTTACTACATAAACACATTCACAGCCAGTGTCGGTGTCGATGTCAAAAATACCGGTGTCACCCACCCCTAATCTACGTTAAAGAGAGGAGGAGCCAGATGGTCGAAGTGGAGGACTTCAAAAGTGGTTCCATCACCCTCATGGAGAAGGGAGTGGCTCAAGGGAGTATAATGGGTTCTCTCTTGTTCATCATTTATATAAACGACTTACCCCACGGGTGCCCAGGCCGACCGATTCTTCATGCAGACGACTTTAATAACTCAGGCCAAAACAGTCCAGGAGTAGCAATTCCAAACCCAACGCACCTTAGCACATGTGGCCTTGTGGTTTGATCGAAAGAAACTAAACCTAAATTTGGACAAAACGGTGGTCATGACCTTTGGTTGTGCTAGTGACATTGATGTTCGTGTCCGTGGAACAACTTTGGCAAGTGTAAAAAACAAAATATCTCGAGGTGCTGATTGACAACCGTCTGAAGTTCGATCAGCACGTAAATCTTTTTATTAAACAATGTAACAGAATTACAACAATGATAAGAGAAGTGAGACAAAACCTTTCTGTAACAAGGATCGAGCGCCAGGGATCAATGCTCTTGCAGGAAACGATATTTTTGAAGGAAAGTTCCACAAGATCAAATCATATCATGAATTTTGATTTTTTGAGGAAGATTTCATCAGGTAATTTACCCAACTCTGACTGGAATTTACAATCTATCCCTCTCAGATATTATTTAAATCATTTTCTTGAATATTTGTCTACCTAATTTGGATTTGAATTGAGAATTAGCTATTTCAAAAATTAAACCAAACCACATTGGTATTTTTTAACTTAGTCATTAAGCCTTGAACAACACAATTGAGTGAGATAAGGCAGTTTTTGTCAGAAATCATAGCATTGAATTCGGAACAATGTCCTACTTTTTCTGTTAAGGTCTTGTGACCGGCTGTCCACGTCATCTTTGACGTCACGAGGCCGAGACGCAATGGAATCAATGCTTTTGGAAATCAAAATTCTCACCGTTAGCTTCCCACTCCAGCAATTCAGTGTTTCTTGCCAAGAGCAAAGGAAGAAGCAGTTCAGTTACTGTTGAGGTCAATCTGAGGTTGACCTTAAAACTAGTTTGAAGCGTAAATACTGCAGCACTGCGTGGTGGTACCAACAAACAAACAACGTACCAAAACGTCCGAATAGTCTCTATTTTTCATTGTGATCTTGTCATATTAATATTCCCAAATTTCTAAACGGGGGGTTTCAAAAACTCTTCATTAAGTTAGACGTTGTGTTACTTTTTTTAACTGATGCAGAGCTAAAATTGGCAATGAATTTCAAAAAGCAAGAAAGATTGCAAACTCAAAGAAAGTTTTTGAAATCTTTCAAACGGTTTTAAACAACTATGTCGGAAGATCAGTCACTTGGATGATGGGAGCTTTGGGGGACGTAGATTGGAGGATGGATCCATTTTAGGCTAGAATATCCATAAGAACCATAACCAAGACTCCCGAGGTGTCCCCCAACACTGCTTTTTGTGGGAAAAAATTGAGGGAGAGGAGAACATTAATGATGGTCCAAGATAGTCGTCTCCAAGTCAGTGGGCAAGAGATACCGTTCCACAGCAAATTTAGTGGCAAAACTTACTGCAAATGGTCACAAAACTTCCAAATCATCTGTGGACTGTTACATGAAGGATAAGCTTGGCCTTAAATCGTACAGAAGACCAAAAAGTCCAAAATTCACCAATGCTCAAGAGCTGACAAGGCTAAAATTCTGCTAGGAGTGGAAGGGATGGACTGGTGATGACTGGAGACGGGTGTTCTTCTCAGATGAGTGTCCCATTCATTTGTTTCAGTCAACAAATGCCCAAATTGATCGAATCTGGGCGCATTCTAACAAAAAAGTTCCCCTCCAATAAACAGAAGCACCCACTGTCTTTCATGCTTTGGGGAATGATGTCGGCTCAGGGTCTGTCTGAGCTTTACTGCATTGAAAAACTGAGTATGTGATGAGCCAATACTATGGGGAGAAGATCCTTGCTGGTCCATGTTTGGCTGCTTTCACCAAAAAGGCCAGGAGAGGTCTGCCTTTAGCACGCAGAATAGTGAGCAACATGTCGTCTGCGATTTTTCAACAGGATGGGGCGGCCGGCCACACCTCTCATCTTGCCCAAATGTGGTGCAAAAATAAACTTCCTGGGGTTTGGCTAAAGGCTCTGTGGCCACCTAATTCACCTGAACTGGCTCCGATTAAAAATATTTGGTCAATCTTGAAGCAAAGGCTGGCAAAGATGCCTGGTGCCACCAACCTTAAACAACTCAAATTACAAATGAGACCAGCCTGGTCTGAGATTGAACCCAACACCTTGGAAAACCTTACAACAGGAATGCCCCAAAGAAATTCAACTTAAGCTCAAGGGTGGTTACATTGGTAAATGAAACTGTTCAATAGTGTATACCCTAAAAGGTTTAGAATATCCTTCTAGTGTAACTAAAATTTTCGGGACGTTCTGTATTTGAAAACGGTTCAATCACCCAACACCTTGATTTACAAAATTATCTTCTTCAAAAGTTGCTTAATATGACACTCTTATTTTTACTCAACAGACTGTTATTTATCTGAATATCGTTTCTGTGCTCTCCTTCATTCCTCCTAAGATCAAGTGAACAATTCCAAATTTAGTGGAATCTAGCCCTTAATCCTCCTATCTGTGCTAGTCAGTAAGGCCAAAGGGCATAGTAACAATAGGGTGGCCAAAATGAGACCAAGAATTCAGCGCAGTGGTTTGTTGAACCTTACCAAGAAATAAAGGTATATAATTATCTAGTTACATTTACAATAAGTTACTTTACTAAAAAGCTTATTTTTTGGTTAAAAAAGTATATTTTGGCGTACTTAATAATGACATCTAGCGTACGTAATATAATAACTGTTAAATGAGTAACAATATCTGACTGAAATTCAGTCTTAACCACCCTTTTGCGTGACCCTTTTTTTCTACACTTGTGGAAGGAATTGCTCTATGATATGTTTATTTCACAAGACATAACTATAGTTTCTTCTATTCAAAATCCAGTCTTCCATGTTATTCATCGAATAAACTTCTTCCACCGTTCTCCCGGTCTCCCTTGTACTTGTAGTACATAACGATCGATCTTAACCAGTCCCGCCTGCAAGCTCGCTACAGTGGTTGCAATTTCTGATTGGATTCAATCTTTCAGTACTGCCATCAATGCCATTGGTCTTGTGCAATTGTAGTGTGAAAAATATTTCTTTAATCTTGATGGTACTCCTGTTGTGAAGTGTCGAAAAAACGTTCCTTTTTGGCTATCCTCCATGACCTAACGTATTTTTCATTGATGTGGCTAGTGGGATTTGCATAACTTGGGATTCACAATGAAGTAGCAAGCTCCGAAATGATTGAGCAGATTAAAATCAGATTTAATTCCATAAGTAATGGATTAATGTAATCGAACGAATTCAGCTAGGGATTTGGGGGCCAAACTGGCTAGGGATGGATCGGATCTAGGCTTGGGCATATCATAGTTGAAGTTTGCCCAGTTAGGGAAAAGCTATTGTTTCGATTGATTGTCAAAGAGGAGAATGGGAATTGGAGTTTTTGGAATTTTTGGAATTGGAGAATTGGGAAAAGGAATTTTAATAAAGTTATTGGGAGGGTTAGTCTCTACTTTGACAAATCCCTTGCCATTTTGGCCCCAGAATCCCCACCTGAATTTGTTCAATTACACTCAAACATTGTAATTACAATCGCAATCATGATACGACTTCCATAGGGGATTTTTTTCGTTTGTTTGTCAAGGAGTCAATTCATCATTGAAAAAGTGTGTTCCATGAAGGAATATTCCCGCTCCTTGCCACCTTTTGGCTACCAATGGTATGGTAGTTTTTTGAATTGAAAGATGGTTCATTGCTAAATTTTGAGTTGAGTTTGGAGGGTGGCAGTCAGCCGGGATCAGACCCAAGCCATCCGCATGACAAACCGACGCAGTACGCACTACGCCATGCCTCACCCACACCCATGGGGCAATTGAAGTGTGGCATTTAGCCTTTTCATAGATCAAGAGAGGCAACAAATATCTAGGCTAGGTTGCACCATGCATGCCACCTGTAAGAAATGAAACTCGGAATTCCTCAAGGAAATGAGTCGAATTTGCATCAAAATGTCTTATCTGATGTAGCTAAAGCAATATTCCATTACTTGAATTAGTCAAAGCAACATATTTTACACAATTCCCTAAATCATGCCAAGTTTTGTCTCTTTGCAAGAGGTTGCACAGTGTGAGCTGATCAGGACACTTGTTGGCGCTTCAGCTCAATGAAAAGGCACAACAAAGCCATACTTCAATTGCCTTATTATTGCTCTTTGGACATGCCTCCAAACATTCTGGCAGGCCAGGGTCATGAGACGTCAGAAACTAAGGGGATCAAAAACATTTTTGGACATCACTTTCCCCGCCCTCAGCCATGGAACTTTCGGACACTAAACAATAGGTCAGCATTGAAGCAAAAAGCTGAAGAGCATGAATCCAAGGCCCAAAAAATCAGTCAGCTTCTCCATGACTGCTGTACTGCTTCTCTTACATGAGGGAAACAGGAGGCATTACCAACCATCCCGGACATCTGAGCCTTTCTGACAAGCCCACTCTTGCCATTCTGCCTGCATTGAGATCCCTACGTTTTTCTCCGCCTTTCCTTCCATTCACCCACACCTCCAGCCGTTGTTGACCTCTTGCCAATATCTTCAGAGTGTCTTCCTTCAATCTCCCTGAAATTGTTTTGGAATCTGTTTATCAGGTTATGCCTGTGTAGTAGAGCTGTGCATCGGATCCGAAAAGTCGGATCCGAATCCGATCGGATTCGGATTCGTTCGGATTGACGCAAGAATTTCGGATTCGGATTCGTTCGGATTTTAGCGCGAATTTTCGGATTCGGATTCGTTCGGATTTGCCAAAACCTGTCGGATTCGGATTCGGATTCGGATTTGCGAAAAAAATTTCGGATCCGACGTAATCCGAAACCAATCCGAATTTTTCATCTTACTTTTTTATTTCAATTCACAATATTTTCATTATGAGACCTTTTTTGTTTGATGATTTAAATGCAATCTCCTGCCTTCAACTCTGAATTTTTTAATGACTCCACAAGGTATTTTAATGTTTCAGATTTTACCAATTAAATGAGAGCATTGAGATCAAATATTTCTATATTAAGAGAATCATAGAAAGGTTTTGTAGTAAAAAAGCATCAAAAAGTTACAAAACGTGTTCAAAGCAAAACCATCCTATTTGAATAAAGTAAAGATTTTGCCAAGTATTCACCCCTGGATTGCAATTAAGTGCGTAAATATCAGCCCACTTGACACCAAACTGATTTAAAGATAAAAATGTTTTCACCCCATTCAATTACGCAGTTTTTTCTGCATTTGACTGTTGATATGATTGTGATTTTTTGAATCAATACCTTTTCATAAACATTTTAACATATTTGGTTCATTTTGGGAAATTCTATTGTGCAAAGAGCATTCATTAATTTGCTCTAATTGTCCTGAAATATTTTGCCAAAAAACAAGAAAATGCTTATTTTTTCCTGGAAAATGCCAAAATGTTAAAAAAAATCAAGGCTAAACGTGGAAATATTAAAAAGATATATTATATTTAAAATAATATGTTTTTGGCACTTCTAGTTGAAAGTGTTATTTCCAATTTAGGCCAAAATAACAAAATAATCAGATTTAAATCGGAATTAGCAAAAAAAAATTTCGGATTTTTTTCGGATTTTCGCCAAATTTTCGGATTTTTTTCGGATTTTGCGCCAAATTTTCGGATTCGGATTCGTTCGGATTGGGCGGAAGATTTTCGGATTCGGATTCGTTCGGATTGGGCAAAAATTTTCGGATTCGGATTCGTTCGGATTGAGTAGCAAATTTTCGGATTCGGATTCGTTCGGATTGAATGGAAGCTCTCGGATTCGGATTCGGATTAAAGAAATCAAGTTCGGATTGGATTTTGGGGACCTTTCGGATCCGATGCACAGCTCTACTGTGTAGTAGATGAGCACATTCCAACATATTGTGCTAGAAACTAGCAAATACAAAAAATAAATAAATGTAGATCTTTTTTGCATTCCAAACCAACTTGATTGCTAAAAGTATAGGTTATCAACTGAAATGACATAGAGTACATGTGCATTATGGATTATCAAAATGATTATTAAAAGCTCATATCAAACTATGATTATGATAAAAAAGTTCATGTGAAACTACCCAGACCTGAAACCCATCTGAACCAAAAATTTGATGTTTGAACGATGATCAGCTCTGCAAATTTTTGGATTGGTTTTTAGGTCTGTTTGTACATTTTCTTCTCCCTCAAGATTATGGATGTACTCTATGCTCATTCGCACCAATATCTATTATTACAATTCCTTTTAGATAAATGGACTAATGATAAAAGTTAAAAAAAGAAAATAAACCGAGCGCAAAAGGAAAAATAATATGTGAAAAATGTCAATCAACGTCAAAAATGCACATAAAAGAGGCAAAAAATGCCACGACAAAATGGAAAATGTTATGAAATACAAAACATGCTAATGGGAATAGGTCGGGCCATGATTTTTTTGATTCTGGGTCAGGATCATTTCTGCAGATTTTTGGATTAGATTAGTTTTTTCCAAACTGAACTCAGAACTTCGAATCCAGCTCAGATCCAGACTTGATATATTTGGCTCAGATAGGGTTGTTTGTTTGTGGTGGAGTCAGAACGCAGCTTCGCATCTGTGATCTGATGGAGGCTGTCCACCATTTGGGGATATTGCCGCTCCACATGGACAAGGCAACAAGCATTAATTTTTACCTCACCCTCGGGAATGACCCCAGGTTCGCCCATTTAAGTCGACAAGGGCCGTGACTACTGCATGTAACTTAATACCACAGGCCACTAGGACTCGGCAAGCCCGAGATTTTTTATTATCACTTTTAAAAAATAATTCCTTGTAAAAGGAAGATTTGGATCACCAAACTGGCAAATCATAGCGATCTATAGAGAGGCCGTTGTTGTCATTTTGTCCGGCTTGTTTAATGCTGAAACTGGCCAGAAGTTGCGTGAAAAGGCAAATATTTCCGAAGAATATCGTAAGATACTTGCCCAAACCAGTGGAAGATCATAGTACAAATGAAAGTGTGGAAGACAAATCTTCAATGCCGAATTGCATAATTGTGTGATCTAATGCCTGTGAATTAACTATCATCTTCATTGAACACCTTGGCAGAATTTGGGAGAAGTAAAGCCTAGACAGAAGGCCACATGGCCAAATATTTTTATGTATTTCAAAATTTTGCCTTCTACGAATACATTTGTTTGGGCAAGTTTCAACTAGACGCTGATGCTAAACGGCCCTTACTTCCCACAATGAAATTTCACGACCGGCGTGCTCCGGTATCTCCACTTTGGGACCTCTGTGTGGCAATAGATTAGTGATTCCACAATTAGCCTTTTGTGGAATTTAAAAAAAGCCAAGCTTATGTGAAGTAAACACAAAATCCTACAAAAATGCCATTTTAAAAAGCCTACTTTAAAAAAATACCCCTTTGAATGGTAGATGGCGCTAGCGTAAGTTCAACTTAAAAGTTCGTAACAAGTTTGTGACGTTTATATGGAATCTTTGCACATGAATATGAATTGTTGATTTCAATGCCTTCATTTTTAGAGTCACGGATGTCTTCCAGCGCGGATTGGAATTATCTTTTTTGGATTTGGAACCCTAATATTCTTGACCTTGGAGCTAATCGCTTTCTTTATGACTAAAAGCTCGCTCAAGTGCTTCCATTCCACAGATGGGATAAATTCCATTCTGGGGATCCTATTTGTCCTCCTTCAGTCTTGCCTCATCTTCATGTACCCAAGATTAAACCTCGACACTTGCAATTTCTTGGATGGGTGAGCTGCTAAATTGAGATCAAAATACTTGAACATTTTAAGAACGGATGAACTCGCGAGCATGTTGTACAGGGTCGCCGGGCCATGTGTAGACTTTTTGGCACATAAACTGTCATTTTCAAGTGAGGCTTGTTGCTACCGTATCAATTTACTTTTGGGCACCAACAGGAAAATACAATAAGCAATTTCTGAACAATTGTGTTTTGTGATTCTGAACCAATGAAATAGGGAAATAGCGAAATTCGTATTTTTTAACAATATCAAGTTGCTTAGATTTGGTTAGCCGCCACTGAACATGCGTGTTCCATGGGTTATGGTTATCGATTGATTTTGATATTTCTTTTCATTTTCACAATTTTGCAACTTGAGATTGATTGTTATCATTTGTGATCTATGAAACGTTACACCTTATTCGATTTGAAGCAATAACTTTAAAAACGAGATTGCAATTATTGCTTTTTGGTTCTTTGTATGTTAAATTGATACAGCCTAAATGTCAACATTATAATCACAATTTTGTTTTCTGCTCAAGAAATTTGCTTTTCTATAACAAATCCTTGACTTCAAACAGTTTTTGCCATCCTCAAATCTCAGTTTCGTCTATTTTCTCAATTTTTCTACTCATCTCGGTTTTGGAGATTTCAAAATGATTCCTGAACCTAAAATTAAGGTAATGGTTAAAAGTTGATGATCACTTTACGTTTTTTTCTCAGTTGAGGAATGTGACTGAACAAGTATTGATAATCCAATTCAAAAAAGAATTCCTAAGAAACGAATTTCATTCTTTTGTTATAGCTCTCAATTTATAAGTACGGATGACGGTAAAAAAACCAGTTCATCTTCCTCAATAATCACGTCTCTCACAAAGAAATCAGCTTCTCTTGCATTGATCCGAAAGCTGCTTTTAGGATCCTTTTGGATTCAAGGGTTCATTTAATTTTGAAATACTATCGTGATTGGCCTGTAACACTTGTCGTTTCCAATTCAGATTTGGAACCATGCACGTGGTGGCTACCAACATCATTCTATGGGTCCATTCGATTGTTTCTGAGAGCCTTTACGAATTCGAAGAAGCCGCTGTTCACAGACAGGAAATGGTGGTGGTATGTTCTTCTTTGATAGAAATATCTAAATGCACCCTTTTCATGCTGCTTTTTTATACCATTTCAGACGAATGGAACGAATTCTACTTGTGACTTTTTAGGCGAGAGACTCAAGGATGTCTATGCGATGAACCACAAATGTGAGAAGAACAAGGCTCAAATCATTGGTTATGGCTTATCCAAGATGGAACACTTCCTCTACCCTTTCATCATTGAATTTGCTTTGATTGGAGCCAGTGTATTTTTTGTCATGTGGAGGCATATTGGAAGACAGTAAACACGGATCACAGTTAGGAAGTTGAATTTCTCTTTTTGATGTAAATGTACTCTTTTTGATTTACAGTTCTCATCCTTCAGTGGAACAACCTCACTTGGATGTCAAAATTCATCGACCTCGACCTTTGGAATTCATTCGGAGGACCTCTTGGGACCATTCGTTGAAAGGAGCTCTGGCAGGGATCTTTATCTTATTGTTGGCAGTATTGAATTTGGTTCTGTTTTTCAATTCGGAAGGAGCCGAGCATAACAGCGTAAGTCAAAGATTTAAATCAGTGAAACGAGTTTGGGTCGAACACATCCAAATCGATTAGATAGTTTGAATGGAGGGGTCTCGGTCATTCCATTCGTGTGTACACAATCATTAACGAAGGCTATTAAGGAAACGAGCAATCACCATTGTAACATACGCAAATACAAGTGTTCTCGTCGTACCTTTTGAGACGAACAAATCAAATGGACCAGTTTACGGCTACCTTTTTTCTTCTTGGAATCACTTGTCTGTGTCATACTTATTGTGATGCCCATAGTGACTGGAGAGTGTTTTTAAGCCTAACAAGTATTGATCAATCATACTCTCAAACTTTATAGAATCAAGCCGAGTATTTTTCCAAGCTGACCAAAATCCTTATCAACTCGTGTGGGATCCTGGCCTTGATCATTGGGATTTGGCAGATTCAGTTCCTGGAGGACATTGAAAACATTGACAAAGCTGAGGCTGAGAATCGGAACTTGGACACGGCTCTTTTGCGGTTTACTTCGTTTTTCGCTTACCTCTATCAATGTTTCACCATAATTACCGGGATCTTTAATGCTAACTTGAATGATTTCCCGGTTCAACTTCACGACATCAATGCCATCATTGCCGCTATTCAAATCACTTTGCAACTTGTTTTTATCTTTGACTTGAGATGGAAGGTGAGTTTCTGGAAACAAGTTTGGGTGAACTCAATTTGTGTAACTGTTGAGAGTTTTATCATATCTTTTGGTGGACAAGCCGAAAAAAATGTGCATTCAATGATTAATTTTTTAAAAGTTGTCAACACATCGCTGATAATGGTTGCCTTTTTAGCCTTGATTGCTATAGCTGAAACACATTCTTTTAATATCATTGCCCTAGTTTTTTGACTCTCTGGACGATATTGTAAGATTGTTTGATTGGACGACGATTTTCAATATGGAACACTATTTATTGGCATAAAAAACTGGAGCAAAGCCAACTTGTTTCAAATAGAAATCAGTGGAAACAAGTGTAGTTTTTAACTATTAGTCGTAGCCTTGAATGGGTTTTTCTGTAACTTCGTTTTTTAATTCTGAAATCGATTGAGCCGTCCTTTTTGAAATGACTTTCCCTTATTTTAACTGAATAAAAAATTGATGAAAACAGACCCAAATTATTTTCCAAAAAGAAAAACAGTTTTCAGTGTTTTGCTTCGATGCATAACTCTCCAAATGTAAGAAATTGATTTTGCAGTCCCAAATAGCCAAAAAATAGGTTACAAAAATGGGAGTCTGAAATCTTGAAGAAAGTTTGCGTAAGGAGCCTGCAAACACTACTGAACAAAAACGTTCTTAGAAGGTTGGAGAAGGTTTATTCCTTGGGTTCTACGTCAACAGTTGAGGAAACTAAAGAAAATTGAGTTAATATCAGTCCAAATTAGTTAGATATATCGGATTTAAAATTTCTAACATTGACAGAACGTTTGAAATCCACGTTTATTTTCCTCTTCTAAGCAACTCATCTCAATTTAAGCAGATACCCATATTTGAGCACAATAGCACCAAAGCAATCATCTCCACTCGTTTAAATGGTCAATCATCTTTCAGAAACTCCCTCACAACGATTCTGAAACCAAACCCGGTCGACAAGTGACCATATTCATGTTCTTCTTCAACATCGGAATGTGGTTGGTGTTCACATTCGAGATTCAGAAAGTTCGATCAAGTCTGGTGGAGGCCCAATTTTATGGTTTTATGCCATGGGTCATTATTCAGCGTGTCACATTGCCTTTGACCATCTTCTTCAGATTTCATTCGGCTGTGGTCAACATTGAGATGTGGAAAAATGTGTACAACGTTCACACGCCTTCTCCATTGGAGTGAATTGCATTAAACATTTGGCGGTAATGGTGACAATGTGAGGTCCGGCCGAAAGAGCGAACTAGCGTTGCCAGATTTTTTCGAACCAGTCATGCCAATGAACATCAAGAAAAAGGCCAGATTTGGTTTGAGAGAAACAAATTGTGTAACGCACATGATTGGCGCTTGAGTTAACAAGATTGGAAACCAAAATTAATGATTTAAAGCAATTCTGACGTTCTAGAGAAAGACTCATTCTCCAATGAATGAGTGTAAGATTGAAAATTCTAATTAACAATCTGGAAATGAAGAATATGTTCATATAAAGAATATTTTTAAAGGCAATTGCTAAAGATGTTTTGTTTCTGTTTTGAAAGTAAAACATGTTTTAAATGAGAAGTGTTATCCATGCCATTTTCCATTTTATGATTTGAACTATTGATTTGGAAATATCTGACAACGCTGCTTTGTTGTTCTTCCAATCGGACCTCACATCGTCACCATTACCCATTTGGCATCTCAGAGTGATACACTTGGGCCTGAGTGTCCAAATTCAAGTTGTCACAATAAACGGTACCCATTTGGCTTTTTTGTTGGTTAGTTAAATTATATCCCTCGCCGATCGAATCCACGAAGAATTTAATAACAGTCGCACTCTGAGAAGACGAATTTAGATTGCTCTTTCAACGGCTAAAATTGTTGTTATGCACCTTGCCTGCTAATTACATAAAGTGCCATTAGAGTGCGATAGTGTCTTTTAGCTATGATTTGGGTTGTCCTTCTCTTGTATAGACCAAAAAGATAACAGAAGCACTGAGTGTGTAGGGAGCAATTTTTTGGTATTTACTTAAACCCCAAACTTGATTGTTGAAAACTAATGGCTGAAACACTCCAATAAAGCAAACATTCATGTCCACAAATATCTGAGAAACAACACCTTATTTAGAACACAAGTACCGATATGAGTGGCAAATTTTACTTTTGGATTAATATTATTGTCAAATTTCTTTGCTTTGGTTTCAACTTATGGTGTTTTTAGAACAAAACGATTAAAATCACCGCTCCCCCAATGTTGAAGGAGAAGTGTCAACTTTGACTTGCCAATCGAAGAATCACGTTTATTTTGGGTGCAAAATGACTCGTTATGTTAATAATTTTCTTCACATACATTTTCTCTGTTAACCAATACTTGGATTTTATAGCTGATGCCAATACTATCCGACCAAAAACAATATCTAAGCATTAATTATCCTCTTCAGTATGTACTGTACATTCCTCGAAGGAACGCTTAATTGATTAAATGATGGCACTTCCAGGTCCTCAGTGTGTGTTTGGAAATAACAAATTGACTGAAGGCAGTTCAGGTAAAATTGTTTCAGGCGCCAGGTATGTTAAAATAGTGTACAATGTGTGATTAATCATAAGAAATCACTATTAATGTAGAGTTAAAATATAGATAGTTATAAATAGTTTCTGATTTATTTATTGTTTATTGATTGGCGACCCAATGTAATAATTGATGGTATGGGGTAAAGGCAAAAAAGAATTGTAAAGGTACTAAAATTACGGACGAATCAAAGACAATATTTCTTATTTGGTGTGAAATGCAACAAGATCGCCAAATAGTTTGAAATTTCACGCTCATAGAAACTTTTTAATAAAACAACTGTTTCTTGTAAAATCAGAGGTCCTGAAACTAAGCCTCACAGTAAAAAACGTTACATAAAGAGTGTGTTTTGTTCACATTATCAAGAAACGTAGAAAATTGGTCTTGAAACCGCAAATACCTGAACAAGCTCAAGAATTTTTTGCTTTTCTTGCATAGTTTCATTGTTCTTATTTACTACATCACATTAGCTTCGCTTGAAAAGTATGAATTTAAGTAAGTGTTCAAAGCCTTGCAATCGGGTTCATGTGATCACCATAAGTGTTCACCTAATAGGGCATTCACTCAAGGGAAAGTTGGCTGTTTTTGGATGTTCATTTCCTCTTCATTGCCACACTACCATTTTGACTTCTTAAGAGTCGAAGTTGTTCAAGCTCAACATTTCTATGAGCCAGGAATTAAACTCCTTATTATTCCAATACTGTGTGTTCAACAATACTTGGGGTGTGCTCTCTGGAAGTGCGAAAAAAACGGTAGTTGTTGAGTGATAGGATGGAATGAATATCGAACCAATGCGAAGGATTTGATTCGGAATTTCCTTGTCGATAGGCATGAAATTTTTGATTGCTCCTTTATGTCCTTCATCATTGAGTAATCTGTCATGCAAAGTCTCGTTCCGCCATATTTCAACACCGCGTCCCTCATGATCTGTGGAACAAAATGGAGTGCCACTCCCCATAATTGCATACTGCTGATAATGACTTTCACATTGTCATGTCATTAGCTCCATCTATCAGGAAAGAAATAAACATCCTCACGGGCAACACGATTGTTCTTTGTGGAAGATTGTAAAACAAGGACCATTGGGAATGAAGGATGAGTCTTGTATGTTTACACATTCACGCTCATATGTTCAGAGGCATGAATCAAGGAGGACATCATCCATGGAGGCCTAGGCTCACGTGTTCAAGTGTGGACTTGCCATAAATCGAATTCCATTCAAGCGATTGATTTTTTTTCTTGATGAGAGCCAAGAGACAAATGGTACTGATTTATTCTGGTAGGATTGTTCATTTAGCTCTGAGGCAACCATATCTGAAAACCTTATACTTTTTACTGAACAAGCATAGGAAAGAGGGAGATAAAACGACGCCACAGTTTTAGATGATTGTAGTAAGAAGTCTACGTTCAGACAGCTTGTGTAGCTCTACGGTTCAAAATACCCATTGGATAACTGGTATGAAAATAATTTAATTGGCCTATTAAGTATTAGAAATCACTTTTGGACGATAGTTGATGCCTCCAGGTATTTCGCCATCTTAGCATGAATGAAAGAGAACAGAACACATGAGTGAATGAGAAGGAAGAAGAAGAGAAGGAGGAGGAGGAGGCTCAGTAGTACGTGCTAGGCACTAATATAAGTCAGCTGTTTCCAAAAGAAGCACGAAAGGAACAAGAGTGGAAAACATAGAAGGCCCCTCCATCCAAGTTTATATTCATTCATAGATGAGCAAACTGATGACGGTCCATGCATGAACAGTTCTTCAGTGCCTCAAACCTCACAGAAACCAGCTGCCAAACCCTGGTCGTCGTCTTTCTGTCTCAAAAATGTGCAGCTCGTCGTCTTCGGGAGCTTTCTGTTCCAGCTATCTGGGATGCTATTCTTTACGAATTGGAACACTAGTCACAAGTGCATTAATGGGATGTGTATTCCTGGTTTGTGGTCTGGGAGGCCTAGGGCTCATTCTCTATTGGGAATCGGTGTACCCGAGCTTAGCTAATTATTTGGGCACGAATCCCGTCTCAGGGCGGAACGAAATGCTGGATGCGTTTTATCCCGTGTTGTTGTGGATTGCGACAGGTGCCTTCTTGGCTTATTCGATATTGGGCTTTCTTTCCACGTTCGGACTCGTTTGTGGCGGCCAGCTGACTCAATGGAAATGGCCTTCCCAGGTATTCTTTTGGGCCTCATTAGTCGTGGTAGTGTTGTGTCTGACAGGACATGTTTACATGTTTGTCTTCCTACCCTGGTATAAAACCGACACATTGGTTGTCACGGTGATTTTCAATGGGCTTTGGTATGTGTGGTGGATCTACTCAACTGCCATTGTCGGCCTTTACTTGAAATCGAATTATACTATCGTGCATCAAGCCAATGCGATCGGGGAGAACGAACGCTTCAACCAGTATTGAACTAATGATGGGCGTCTCTCTGATAACGCGAGACCGACTTTGAAATATATGTGTCAGATGAATAATGAGGCAGGACCTGTTCTTGGCTTATAAAGAGACCACTACTACTTTTACAATCTCGTCTTGTGGCTTGACCTGTTGGAAGAGTTTGGCTCCAAGGCATCGTTAGTTAGTTGGTTTGGTTTGGTTTAGCCGCGTTGCCGAAGTACTTATTTTTGGCTTATCGTTCTTGCTCTCCAAGCTCCTCCGGCGGATATCAAGTATCACCTCTAAGGTCAGCTAGTAAGAATCAGTTGATCAGCGTCCATGGATGTGGGAAATGAGTTCCACCACTGAGTTGGGTGTAGAGTTGGCCGAGGATCCGGATCCTCGGCCGCCAAATCCAAGGCCCAGTCTCATCCCCATCCCAACAAAGTACAATAAATATTTTCCCGTGTGGACTCCGGAGGCCATCGATAACATCTTCACGGCCTTTTCGTCGCTGTATGCCGTGATCGTGATAACAGTGTTTCTGGCATTCTCCTTCACCGAAATTGTCACCTTTCCACACCTTCATAACCACTTGGAAAAAAGCGGTTTCTTCGTCTACCTCTACACGATTAGCATCATCTTCTATGGCTATCTATTTTTCGTAGTCTCCATCCGGGACAAGGAACTGGGATTGGCCTCGGAACTTAAAGTGGTCTTCAACCATAAGGTAAAAACTACCCGACAATTGTGAATCTGTGAGCTATTTCAAGGATGATTTTTATCTAAACCTAAAGAGTCATGGAAGCTTGCCGGCACGGATTGGGGTGATCATCTTTGGGTTGGGGACCTTGATTTACTTTTTGCTGGAAATATTGGCTTTCTTCGAGTTCGAATCCGGATCTCCATGTCATTATCCGGCAGTGGGAGCTACGTCCTTCATGGCGATCATTTTTGTCATCCTTCAAGTCATGTTGATCTTTCTCTATCCCAGATTGAATCTCCACACCATAAATTTTGTCGACAGGTAAATCAGTTTCGATCTCTTTCCATCGTTTTACCGCGTTAGATACCTATCAGACGTTTTTATTGCTTGTTTCGTTTTTTTTGACTTGGTAATCTCCAAACGAGTTTCTAATTAAATGCCGAACATGGTGCCGGTCTTTTCAGATTTGGCACCATGCACGTTATGGCCACGAACATCATCATGTGGCTACATTCATTGGTTAAAGAATCACTCCACGAAATAGAAGAGATTGGACATGAATTCAACGTCGGTCATCACAATGAGGTAATCTATTGATCTCGAATAAGACTAGTCAAATGACTTTGGGATGGTAAGTACAAAGTATGTGCACGACCATTCATTTCATTTGTAAGCGCAAGGAATCTGCATTATTCCAATGTCTATTTCGCTTGCTTTCAAAGTGGTGCAGATTTAGCACCATCAAAATAGTTGTGCTGCCAATCCATCTGTTCGTTTTTTTCTGAACAAAGCTCGTTTTAATCGACTGTTAACTGTCTGCGTCATTGCAAAAAATGGAGCACTTCCTACTGTTGCACACACTACGATGTCACACATAAGTTTGCTTCCCTTGTTGTTCAAATACTCGAATACACTTCCTTATTAAGACCGCTCATGAACTCTTTTAATTGTTGTTTTAGCGCGAGTTTTAGGAAAAAGAGAAAATTTGCAACCATTACAGAATTTGGGAGAAAAGGTTGCCCTAAAACGCCTACTAATAGGTAACTTTTTAAAACAGGTACACCCTGGGTTGCTATTTCAGTTTCATTATTTGTAGGGCTCGAATAAAGTTCATGTAGTTTTAGCCTGAATAGAATCGAATTATAATTTATATTGAAGTGATTGTATAATGAGCTCCCCATTCTGATTCTCCAATGCACCTTTTGTCCAAAAGTTTCCAAGACCCAACTTTCGTGACACATTGCAATGCAATCTGCAACTAGGAAGTGCAGACCAAATTCATTCAAAAAAATGAGAGCAAAAGGTGCAAATTGTTAATCAAGTCATAATTGTCGAGAAAATATGTTTGATTGTCTGAAATGGTTGATATCTTTTCACAAATCGCCACGTCAGATCAGGACCATCAAATGCATTTGTATTTGGATTAACATTAATTTTAAGGTCATGATTTAGATGCACTTCCTCTTTCCATTAAGGGTTAGCTGTGGTAAAAGATTCGTAATATTAACTTTTTGGAGCATATCACACTCCCAATAATAAAATTAACCATCACAAATTATCTACTCATTTCAAAATAGAAACTGGTTTCAACCAGACAGGCTCATTTTTGAGATGAATTGATGTAGATGCACTAATATCCCTAAGTACGTTCATTTTTACTCTTTGAACGTACGAGAACTAATCATCTGATTCTGCCACCAATGAGTTATTTCTTAAAAAAACTCGACATACTTGAGGAGACTTTTAATTCCTCCACCTCATAAAAAAGGAAGGTTGTCAAATTTGACCAAAAGCACAAAAATTGCAACTGTTGGTTTCAGTTGCAATTGGCAACTTTGTCCATACCCTACATTAGTCATATATAGCCTATATAGTTGAATATCTTGGGAGATTGTTTGCATTTTAACAACAAGAGCTTTCCAACAACAATGAAAGGGTGATTTAATATGTATGTTGATAATTGCAACCTCTAATCGGAAACTCGAAAACAAGTTTCAAAAAACCAGAGCCACACAAATTATACTCTTTATACTTATTATTAAGTTATATGAGTGGTCGAACAATGAACATACCTGTAAAGGTGCACAAAAAGTCCAAAAAGTTGGAACTCCTTTGTTAGAAAATGTCTTGACTGTTCTTTACTGTATAACGTCAGAGCCACAATCATAAGATAGACCAGGTAATACTATTATATAGGTTATCCCTGGATAGACCAAGGACATCGTTCAGTCATCCTTGGATAGACTGAGCCTTTGGTCTTTCTATTTTGGTCTATCTTTTACATTCCTCTCGTAACAACATTTATGGTTATTGATAAGCCAAAAAAATAGGAACGACAATGATCTTCTTGATCTTTGTAATAAAACTTTTGATGTGGGGTCTATTAACCTTTACTGTACTTTAATCAATAAGCTTTAATATAAAAAGCTCAATTTCTGAACCTCCCAAAATTAATCACAACTTAAATTTTTTGCCTTAAGCTTGTCAATAATGAACTACTGCTTCTCTTGTTTCTGTTCCAAAGTGGCCTAATTGAAGCGTCAAATTCTAGGAAAAAGCTTATGTGCCACTTTCGTAAAATTATTTTTGAAGTCTTGTTGCAGGTTTTGCACCCTGTATAAAAAAGATGGCCACACAACGGCAATCTCAAGTTTTTATTTGGCAGTCAACTTAAACCAACGTACAACCTAAGATAACGCTTGAAACCATCTATTTACACTTCCAAAATTGTCTTTTTTGGTGAAATGAGCACAATGGTTAAGGCTCAACATAAGTGAAGAGCCCTCTATCATCCGGTCGGTTGTTGTTGCTCAGATCAAATGTTTTCATGTTTGACAAGGCTTTCGCTTGATTTCAAAGGGCTTTCTTTGCTCTTTCATTTCAGAGCCACCATCCTCATCGACAACGACGAGGGGGAGATGAGGATGAGGATGCTTGCAATTTGATAGCTAGAAGGATGTCAATTTTGGAGGATCTCCACGAAGACTGTCTGCCGTACAAAACCAACATCATCGGGAACCTCCTGGCCAAAAGCTCGCCCTATTTGTACCCGTTTGTCATTGAGTTTGCACTCATTGGAGCAAGCGTGATCTTCACCATGTGGCGACACGTCGACAGAATGTAAAGACAAATTTTTGATATTGTTCCACTAGGTATTTCAATTTTTACTATTGGTTTAAAAAAAATGAGAAGGTTCGTCCAAAGGAGATGTTGCACGTTATATTTGGCCCTTTTCCCTAAATGATTAATTTTTGAAAAAGAATTCTCACTTTTGTTTGCCTTATTTTTGTACGATAATTTATAACGGAAGTATCTATTTCTTGGTACTTGTAATGGAAACTTCTCAGGCTTATATTTTTTAAAAATAATCTTTATTGCGAGATTTTATGTTCTCATTGAATACATTTTTGGTTAATGTGATAAAGTACAATTTAACGAACAAATTACGTATTGAGGGGCCCATTTTGGGTTTGATCGATTTTTTTTTTGAATTACAAAATTTTATGTGTCATTTTTTCTATTTCAAAATCACATGTTTCCCACTTTTTAGCACATAACTAACATTTTTGCCTCATTCAAATTACTTTTTGTGCTCCAAGAGCCACATATTTCATGCCCAGTAGTGATAACTAACCCCTTTCTATTTTAAAGCTGAATACAGTGGAAAACAACAACGGAAATTTGGGTCAGAGCATGAAGACACAGGAGCAAAAATACTTTTCACAGGTTCGATCCAGAAATTGGACGAAAGGAAACGTTTAGAATTTTATCGTACAATTTGAAAAAATGGCATAACAATGTACTTGAGATTCTTAATTATCTTGAAAACTTTTGGCACTTCAATTATTTCAAGTTCATGTTTATTTTTAGGCCTTTGCCTGGTCACATCATGTCTCCACATGCCACCAAAGTTCATTTACCTCGTCCCGTGGCTTTCATTCGCCAAGGATCGTGGGATCACTCTCGTAAAGGTGTCATTGGCGGAGTGTTTGTCTTAATCTTGGCCATCCTCAACCTCGGTGTATTCTTTGGTCTCGATGGGTTCACCAATGCCGAGGATGAATCCGAGTTCTTCTCTAAATTAACCAAGACAGTGATCAACTCATTTGGGATCATCAGCCTCTTCATAGGGATCTGGCAGATCCAGAACTTGGACGATCAAGAATTAGCGGATCGTACGGAATCCGAGATGCGAAATCTGGACATTTCATTGCTACGATTCACGTCGTTCTTCGCGTATCTCTACCATGCTTTCACTATCATCACGGGTGTCTTCAATGCCAACGTCAAGAACTTTCCCAATCGTATCCACAACATTAATGGAATTGTGGCGACCATACAAATAACTCTTCAGATCATCTTCGTGTTTGATCTTCGTCGAAAAGTATGTGCGAATAAGGACTTCACTGTCCGCTTTTTTTCCATCCAGTAACTCAAGTCGAACCACTGAATTTCTCCAACGACAAGGCTAGTCATTATCATTACTTTTAATTTCTTACTTTGTCAAACATCGGAGTTAAGAGTTTTTCTCTATTGAAACTCAGTGAAGAATTCAGCCTAGAATGAATGGTTTTTTTTACAACAAAAGGGCGAGATTCTTCCTTTTATGCTCTCTTCAGTATAAAAGTTTGAGAAGGCATAACTTTTAAATCTAACATTCAATGGAGCTAAAAATTAAAATACGTAATCTATTCAATGCAACCAAGGTCTCATATGCAGAAAAATACGCTTTAATCATTCCTACTGGAGATTATTATTCTCATCGTTAGCCTCGTCGTCCAGACGTTTCAGTGGTTCTTGCTTATGTGTTGGATCTTTTATCTTTTAGGAACTCCCACCAAGTAAGATCGAGAGCAAGCCCGGTCGACAAATTGCCATCTTCATGTTCTTTCACAACTTGGCCATGTGGTTGGTGTTCACGTTTGAGATCCAGAAAGTACGATCGAGTTTAGTGGAGGCCGAGTTCTATGGGATCATGCCTTGGATCATCATTCAACGAGTCACGTTGCCACTGACCATCTTCTTTAGATTCCACTCAGCCGTAGTTTGCATGGAAATGTGGAAGGACACTTATGATAAAAGAGCTCCTTCACAATGTTAGAACAAGAAGAAGAAAAAAAAGATGACGGCTTTGAGGCAACAGGGTTGTAGCAATAAAGAAACGAAAGAGTTTATATGAGTTCATGTTGGCCCATTTTAGGGTCTTTTTACCCTCAGAAATATACTACTTTTCAAAACATGACGTCTCAGGTTATTTCTGACAGATTGAAGCGCATACAGAGAGAAAATTTCATGATATTCCCTTTTTCAGCAACTGTGATTTTGAAAAGATCTTTGCTTGTGATGAGATCTCCGATAATGGAAGTTAATGGTGACTAAAAAAAACTTAACAGTTTTCTCAAAATTTATTCAATTCAGAGGCTAGTTTTTTAGACGCAAAGATTGATCTCAAGATCGAACTTAGAGTACTTATGTACGATCTTGAGATCGATCTTTTGCGTCTAAAAAACTAGCCTCTGTTCTTCAGTGAAACTCGAATTTCATTCATTGAATATATTATTAAATTGATTGTCTATTCCTAAGATTTGGTCAATAGCTGTAAGCAAATTAAGGTATTTTTGGGGGGATTTAAGGGTATTAGGGATGGACGAATAAAACTCAGATTGCCAGCGAGGCAAGCAAATCAAACCTTCCTTGAAAAAGGTCAGACGGTTTTTGACATCAGTGCAAAATTGGTCTTGAAATTGTGGCACAATTAAAAACTTCATACTTCAAGCACATAATCTCGAGAAAAGTTGGTTATTATATAGCAATATTCGTATGGGCTCAGTTTTGGGAAATATGCATCAAGATTACGACGTGCGCTTGCCCAAATTTTATTAACTGTAGCCTAAAGCATTCTCGTTTTTTCTTGTCATTGGCCCAAACAGTTTAACTCAAGAGTTCCTTGCAAATTACCCACTCAACCATACTACGCTGAAATCATTGGAAGAGGATGATTCTCAGCTACAAGCAATTGCCACCAAAACAGACCAAGCATAACATTCAAGAACTCTGGTGGAAACCAAACTATACAAGAGTGGGAAACCATAGCCATAGTGGCAACATGTGCGGCCCATTTTTCCTTTAGCCCTTTTGACGCATTCGAGGACTTCAATTGTTTATTGTCAAAAAGAGTTGTAGAGAAATTAGACCTAACCTCAATAAAGCACACTCAACATCAATCTGCCTATAGTAACTTGTTCAATTTCCACTTCATCATCCTCTTAAATGCTCAAATTTCGACCTCCAACAAAGTGGAGTGATTCCAGATCCAGGCACAGTTTGTAAACACACGGAACAAGGATTTTTGATCCATAGTCTGAGGTGACTAAAAGAGAAACAATAGAATAAATATGTTATCAACATCCTAACAAAGGAATATGGTTGTGTTGGGCATGAGCCAAAGCGACATTTGCTTGTCATTTCGTTACGCAAAATCACGGTGGCTGAGTTCAACGAGTGCGCTTCATTGAATGACGCAAAGAGAGCTAACTCTAAAAAGTCAAACACAAGTGTGATAAGTACTAGCTTCTTTAATGCCAATTGTTAGGATTTAACTATTGGCCTCGTTTAAGAGTGGGTGCTTTTTGACAACGAAATCACGTTTACAAGATTCACAAGACATTTTTTCTAATTTGTGGTTGAAACACAAGTAAAGTTAGGTTTAAAGATGGTTTGTTTTATGGGTAGTTTTGTTGGACCTTGTCTGTTTCAAACTTAGAATTCAGTTGATCCAGTGAAGCAAAAAACGTCTGATATTTTATTTTAGAGAGTCTTCTACTTGCTTTAGTGCTTGTTCTACACGATCTATTAGATCACTGAAGAAAGGTGACACCAAATCAACTAAACCTTTACTTTTCAATCAGACAGTCTCAGTCTGATTTCGACACTGAAGCTAATCAGAACTCATCAACCATTGAGGTAAACACCGCAGAAATCTCTGAAGTAGTTTCTGATTGTCCAGGAAAAATCCACATCAACCTCACTAAACCTCTTACCTCTAAAAATAAATACCAACCTGACGAACAGAGCAAGTTCAAACGAAGTGCAGTGCTCCAGATATACACTCCAAATACAATTTGTATTGCTTCCTCTGTCTTTCACAATGCATACTTCTTTTACAGTCCCGGTTCCCCGTAGAGAGTCATGGCCGATTCTAACCGAGATTTAGGAGCGCGGCCGAAACATCATCCCGACCAGATTGAGGTGATAGAGGCTAAAGCTGACTTTGACGAGGAGAACGCGAGTTCCACCGAATCTTCAGTGTCCTCTCGATATCAGATCAGGGAGGAAACCGACCCAACTTTGCCCCGTGCCAAGCCCAAGAAGAAGCAGTTCAAATTTAACATGAGAGAATCCTCTTTGGCCAATGTTTGGTCTGGGCTCTCCGGCCTTTATGCCATGTTTTTGGTGACGCTCTACTTGGCCTTTTCGTTCACGGAATTGGTGACCTTTCCTCACTTGAATGACTACTTGGAGATCAATGGCTTCTTCATTTTTCTGTATGTGATTAGTGACCTCTTCTTGATTTACGTGCTTCTGATGACCTTGAAAGGCAAGTCCAAAATTGGCAATTCAGATGGACCCAAAGTGGCAGAAAACCACAAGGTAAGACTGATTTTGTGAAAAACTGACCGAAAAGATGACTTGAAAGCTACTCTACTCTGCAGAGCCATGGAAGTTTGACCATAAGGTTTGGTGCCATTGTGTTTGGCATCGGAGCCTTGGTATATTTGGTTCTGGAGATGATCTCGTTCTTTGAGATCAGTTATTATTCCCCATGTTATCATTCAACATTGGGCATCAACACTACTGCATCCATCCTTTTCGTTGTCCTTCAGACTTACCTGATCTTTGTCTATCCAAGGCTGAATCTGTGTACCATAACCATTTTGGATCGGTGAGATGATTTGTTGAAGGATAGATATTTGAAGGCGTAAATTTTGGGACACTCTTTGTGTTCCAGTTTCGGTACAATGCATGTAGTGGCCACCAATATCATTATTTGGATCCGTACATTGATCAAAGAGTCGCTCCATGAGATCATGGAATCCGAGGAGAAAGCCCATAGCTTACACGCAGCTCATCCAGTAAGTCAGAAATGTTTAAGTTATTTTTATTTTAATGACTTTTACTTTTTATTTTACTATTCAAGGAGCTTGTTTAGGAGGTTGACGTTTCATGGACAATTTTTAATTTTTTGCACATTTTTTCCCAATGAGAAAAACTCTATAAGGGATTTGCAACAACTCTTTTACCTTTCAGATTGATCATTCATCATTGTCATTGGTTAATGTTAGTTCAAGTGAAATTTTCAAGTCACTTTATTTTGTTGTGATTTTGAGGATGTTATACAGTCAGTTAAATTTATTTGAAAGGAAGCTCAAACCAAGCAAACTTTTGTTGGAGACTAAAAGTTTTAATTCATAATTCCAACTTTGCCCAATGTTTTGGTTCAAAAAAATGCCAAGGGATGCCACCATGAATGAAATTGATTTCAAATGAAGTGTGCGCGTACAACAAAACACAAGTGACCAAATGACAAATTACCATAATCAAACCCCACTCAATTTTGGGAAAAATTGGATTTTCGCTTTTGAACTTTTTACCTTCTAGAGACGGGCAAAATTGATCTTTGGTGTTGGCTTTACAATTGGCTTTATATTTTATTGCATGCACTATAATAATCAGGTTTCAATTTTCAAAGGTTTGATGAACATCTTTTCCTTCCCTGCAGCTCTTAGCAGGACATAACCATGGAGTATGCAATATCATCGGAGAGAGGATCAGGATTGCTCATCAGATTTATGAGCAATGCCACCTTTACCACGACGATATTCTCGGCACCACTCTGACAGACACATCACCTTTTCTCTATCCTTTTGTGATTGAATACGCTCTCATCGGGGCAAGTGTGTTCTTTGTCATGTGGCGACACGTCGGTCGGAGGTATTTATCCCAATTGAAGTCAACAACGCATTCAAAAAGAGACTTGTCATGATAGCTCCCTCTCAACAAAATGATCCTCTTTCTTTTTGGTTGACTACAGTGGCAAACCCAAACATCACGACGAGATGGATTCATTGACCTCAACGGGCATCAATCACCCAAAACCCCTTCAATTCCTTCGGAAAGGAGATTGGTCGCATTCTCTGAAAGGTGTCGTAGCTGGAACCATCATCCTGATGTTGGCCATTCTCAATTTGGCTCTGTTCTTTGGATTGGATGGACATGATGCGAATGAGGTAATTCCCGTGTTATTCAAAGGCGCCATGGTGCATTTCTTGAATTGAGCATATAACACATTTCTATGGTTGAATACCTTTTCAGGCTCATCATGTAGTAAGTACATTATGTTCGTTGTCTTTGCTTTAATCTATCACTGCTTCTAAGAACCAAGGCTGACACAAAAAAGAACGTAAAGACGTTGGTTGGGAACTCGGAATTTATGTAAAGAAACACATATACATACAAACATAAATGTTCACATATTTGGCTTGTAGATAAATTTTCACACTACACTGAAAACAGCAATGAATTTTTGAGCAATGGCTTAAAGAAGCTTCTGTACAATGGCCTAGTCTTAAAAATCGATAAGCTTTTGACCTCTAGTAAGAACAACTCATGAGTGGACATCAATAGATCGTTGGAAAATTTGGAATTTTAGAATTCAATTATTTCTTCAATTTAAATTTTACTCACCCTCAAAATCAAAAGTTGGCTCGAAATTGATTTCATTGCACTGTGTAAAATGAATAACTTAACTTTTCCAAGGGACTATATTTTATTTTTATTGTTGAGCCTGATTCACTTTTGGTTAATCTGCTATGTTAAAAAATATTGAAGCGCACAATATCTATGAATGTAGTTTGTCGTAACATTAACGTTAACTTTTAAAGCAGATGGAGATAGAATGTCAAAGAATGTAGGTCCACTTTTAGAGTGATTCTTGTCATCGCATGCCCATTTAGCTATCCATCTCATCCATAGTCCTAAAGTGGACAGTTAATTAATTGCTTGATTGAGTCTTTGAATGTTGCTTCTAACGGTTAAAAAAACTAGTCACATCCCTTCTACAACTTTTTTCCACGCTTCCAATTTCGTGCCAATTTCAGGATGAGGCAGAGTACTTCTCCAAGATCACAAATACCATCATCAACATGCTAGGAATCATTGGACTCCTGTTCGGAATCTACCAAATTCAGGCACTCAACGACAAAAGTGAATTTGAAGCGGATTCTGACTTAAGGGCTAGTTCGTCGTTGGATTTGTCACTACTCCGATTCACGGCTTTCTTTGCCTATCTTTACATCTGTTTTACCATCATCACCGGAGCATTTAACGCTCATTTTCACAACTTCCCGAATGGACTTCATATCGTGAATGGCGTTACAGAGGCCATACAGATCACTCTACAGATCGTATTCATTTATGACCTACAACACAAGGTAAGCCAGTAGGAGTACATCCAGGTACAAAATACAAATAATGGCGGAGATTTTGCTCTAATTTATTTAATTGCGGAGACAAGCTATGTTCGACTTTTTTCGCTAAGTGGTAATCATTTCAAAGTTTTCGGTTTGTAAAACTTGACTTGGTCCATTTGGAGGATTAGTCTGGCTTTCGAGGCAAAATCCACCGTAAAACAAAATAGGCCTGGCGATTGGAATGGCGCAATTATGACATGGATGTACCAACATTATTTTTGTCGCTGGGACTGCTTGAAAGTCGATGGACATCCTCGAAAGGAACACCCAAGCACTAAATTTTAAATCATGGAGCTTTATGGCTTGCCATCAAAAAGCCGAAATGCCCTTTGGCGTTTTATCACTATTACTTAAATGCAATTAAAGAATATTTAAGTGTTTTTCATCGCGACATGACTAAAATCAGATTTTTAAAATGTGACCACTTTCCTTACCTATGTCCTTTGAACATTCCAGATTTTAACTTTGGCCACATTTGATTCGAAACCTGGTCGACAAGTCACGATTTTCTTGTTCTTTCTGAATTTGGCCCAATGGGTGGTCATCAGCTTTGAGATCCAGAAAGTCCGGGCCAGCTTGGTCGAGGCCGAGTTCTACGGATTTATGCCTTGGGTCATTATTCAACGCGTCACCCTGCCTTTGTTTGTGTTCTTCCGTTTCCATTCAGCTGTCGTGAATATGGAATTATGGAAAGATGTTTACTCAAATGGCAATATTCGTTCCAAATCTCAACCCGACATGGTCTTGAGACGACGGGATTTTTCTGGGACAGGAGTCAGACCAGGAGATGTCTCAATGGAAGGTGGATTGATGTAGGATATGCACTTGGTTATCATTTCCTTTTACCCTGTCTAAATGTTTCATCCTGCATGTACCTGATCGAGGCTTCATCTGTGTCCAATGTTTTATCAACCCCATTTCGTGTTCATCGCCAATACAAGATACCAGTTTTTGGTGTTTAACTTTAAAACCAATAAGTTTTTTTACAACAAAAATTGTGCTTGTTGAGAGAAAATACAATGTGCCTGCTGGTGTTTTAGCATTAAAAACCAACAAATTTGAAGACGCAGAACAAACTAGTGATAAAGTGTTAAGGATCCGATCGTTTTTAGGTTTTGACATGCAGTGAAATTTAACTTCAGAATTTTAATATACATTGAGAAAAGTTCCTGTTTTTATTTTTAATCAAATTTGCGAAATTTGATGGGCAGAAAATCCTTGCCAAGCTTCAAGGAAAAAAACGAGCAAAGCGAAAGGAAAGTGCCCATGTGCGTTAAATAAGTTTGCCTTAACCTGAATATTTAGCAGCGTATCTAACTAAATCGCTCTTTCTTGTGATTTTTAGAAAGGATCGAAAATCCTTCAATGATTGTCTAATGATTCATTTTCATTACCTAAAGTATTTATCAAAATAGGCAGTCCATCCAACATTATTGATTTCATACACACTAAGAACAAAATGATAAATTTGATGATAATTAGTGCTTTCCAAAACTATATTCGTGAAATTGGCCGTTCAGCAAAGTTCGTTTCGTTAGCAACGTAAAATAAGATAATGACTAGATAATGAGTAAGGACGGTCCTTGCATAAACTAATTCTTCTGTCGCTTTGCACTTGCCACCCACATTTACCCTTTTTATGCTATCTTTTTAGAAAAATGTCAATTGTTGGCAGTTTTATTCAGATTTGAACACCCATCAAAAAAGTTCAGGCTATTCATAGAAATAAAACAAGAATGGCGGAAATCTCAATGAAAATTGGCCTGCTCAAATCTTTATCACACATTTTTTATATAAAAATATTGTCCGTCAACGGCAACATTATTTTTTTAAATTCTTTCTAGTATACTTATTTTGATAAAAAAAATTCTTGAAGTTACTTTTGTATCGAGCTTTTTTAATTTCCAGCTTGCGGTTGGCGTCCAGCAAATCGAGGACATGAGCATAATCTTACTAGCTTACTTACCTTTTTCCTAAAGCCTAATCAAAACATTAGAAACGCTTTCTTTTGGCCACGAGCGTTGGCTAGCGTACTTTTTAAAAGATCGTCAACACAAAACTAAAAGGTATGTTTAAAAAAGCCTATGTTTATTTGCGCTTTTTGCCCGTCCCTAGTAATGAGGATTGCGTGATTTGACCTGTTATGTACCCGAATATCCTTTCTTCTATGAGCTTGGCTTAAATAGACATGCAAAAGAAGATAAGCATCGATCACCATTTGTGTTTTTGCATGCCATGAACTCTCAGAAAACCATAATCAGGGGTCTCTAGCGGCCTTGTTGGTCTGTGGATCTACCTTTTTTCGATGCCTCGAAGAACATCTCGATCCCTGGACAACATACTTGATTGGCAATGACTAGAGACACTCTAGCAATGACTTGGGCTTCAATCGTTCCGCCATTCTTTTCTGGTTCCATTCGCCCTAATTAAATGACTATGGTTTCTTCGCTTTTCCTTTTCAAAATTTTCATGGTCCTGCGGTTAACAAGAATTCATGTACCAGAATGAAATGTGATGTTCATGATTAAAAACTAGGTATTTGATCATCCTAAAAAACCTTGATGCCTCCCATGTCACAGTGGTCTGTGGTCGTTGTGTATAGCAAAATACTGTGTATGTGCAGTATGTGTGATTGACTCATACCAGTGGATAAGGCCAGCAGGGGAAAGTTTCCACTGGGGGACCAATTTGGGCCATCGTGTCCCTTTCTTCGGTCCCATCCATTGCTGGATGAACCCGCGTTCCCCGCTCTCTTTCTCGTTCTGTCGTTCCATTTGGCGGCGAAAGATCCCGAGAAAAAGCAGAGGAGCGATCCAAAGAGGGAAAAGCAACCAGAGCGATCCACTTTTGCTTGATCGGCCCTCAAAGCATACATACTACAAACACATTGAGCCACGGAGATAGTTTGTGTGTATTCAAGGACCAGATCAGAGGCGCTAAGAAGTCAGAGAACGTCGATCGGTCGGTTGGTGGGTCTTTTGGTTGCCTGGCCTTAGTTTTGGCTTGTCTTGTTTCCCTTTTGAGACGTCTTCACTACTTCGGGTAGCATGTGTACAACAAACAGATCCCACAAAAGTCGATAGAGTATCATCGAAAGCGAGTCAGTCACTCACTCCCGGCTTGACTCGTGTCAATCTTGAGTGGAATCCAATTACCCTTATGCAGGATGATCTTCAAAAAGAGCCTTTGATTGGACAACTCTACCATCAAGATCCACTCAATGACTTTAGAGGGGATCAAATCTGGCTCAAACCACCCAAGTCAAGGTAAGACTAGTCGACAAATACCATAAGGAAATAGAATATATGAAGGGAAAAAAGGGACACAATTTAAGGCCGGTTTGTCAAACCCAGAGAGTGGAAATGTTTAAATCTGGTGATGAGAAATGAATTCCAGATCCCCCTGTCACAATCAGCTTGAAAAATTGCTTCAACTTTTTCTTGGTCTCAAGATCGAATTGAAAGTTTTCGCTCTGCAACAGAATGCAAGAAGTTTGGCTTCGCTTCTTTTTACTTACCTACCAAGCTACCTTCCTTCGTAGACATATCCACCTTGGTGGGTTGATCCAGTCGTCCCACTTTGGGGATTTGGAGCAAAAATCTGGGTCCACCAACCTTCAAACACCACCCAAGAAAACGGGTCTCAATCGTTTTCAACAGATGGCCAAAGAGAGAGAAGCTCTTTTGAGTTGGAGAGTTGGTTGACAGAAAACATGCGCCAAACTTCGAAATAAGCGAGAAGAAATTGGAACCGAGAAGTTAGGAGTCAAGATGAATGGCACCGTAAATCCTCTTGATGGTAAATGTGGTGGTTGAACACTTGCTTAAGTGATACAGTTTTGGAACTTTTGCAAAGTAGTTCCTGCTTAGTGAACCATTCAACCATCTGGTGCAGTAGTTGTTGAGAAATTGACAGAGCACCAAATTGGATCCACCATTTGAATTGGTCCTGGCGTAATCTCGATTTTGTTATCTTTGTTTGAGTGCCTCGACATCCTAGGTCTATTCAGAGTTGACATATGTCGGCCTTTTCTCTGCCACGTGGTCCATTGTTCCATGATTGATTGCATTTTGAAGAGTTCCATGGACAAATACTTACTTACCATTCTGGGCGGTTAGACGTTTTTGACAAGGCAAACCTTGAACCCTGGTGGGCTACATTAATTGAGGTCCTTGATTGCACTTGTAAAGATCAATATTGGTTTCCACCAATTGCAAGGCTTTGGACCAAAGTTAATCCGCGATCCCCTCCTTCTTTTCTTGTTGGCTAGTTCATGACCGAAGAGGGGGACTTGGACTCGGTTTACGTCGTGAAGTTCCAGTTCCAGTTCCAGCAATGCCACTCGCTGGTCGAGACCTAGTTATCATTTCTCCTCATCTACATATCAAGCCAACTGAAATGGGCCATACTCGGCCGAAACCAAGGACACTAAATACCAAAGTAACGCTCTTCGGAAATGAACATTTTCTGATAGTGCTGAAAAGCTTTTCATATTTCACTTTGCAACATTAAACTCCCAGAGAGGATTTCTTTTTTAAAACAAGCGAGGATTTCTGGAACAAGAACCATGGGTTTGTTAAAGTGTCCATTGTGAGCTATTTTAAGAATTACAATGTACGAGTTTCCAATTAAGATTTCATGAACAAATCTAGCAAGTAAGTGTGGAACATGCCTTCGTCTAAGCTCTTTTTTAGGTCCAACCTTCCTCGTAATGTGAAAGAGAAAAGACCAATAAGGCTCGATTTGGCCATTCTTTCATAAACAGCGTGTTCGGTAGAGCTTACCTATATGAACATATCACAGTCTTGACAGGGTAAATATCAGCAGCAGTTGTAAGGAACAGTTTGGTCTTGGGAACGGATATGAGAGCAACGGAAATTGTATTTTCATTCACTCTTTAAAGGGGAAAAGTAGGTCGAATTCAAATCCAGCGTATTTAAAAAAAGGAGCATTAATCATAACAGAGTTTCGTTTATACAAAAAGTCGAACAATTGGAAGTGCTTGTCAATGCTAAGATCCAATTTGTGTTTGCTTCAGGTCTCGTCTGCCAAAGATGATGTGGGTTTTGTCCCGGGAGGCCTCCAATCAGCATGGAAAACCACAGGGAATCCCACCTCTTACCGACAAAGAGTCGCCACTCTAATTAATCTTTCCCGAAAAAGAGCCCCTTTTTCCCTTGGTTAGTCAGTCCTCCATTCACTGGGACCACCGATAAGTCAACACGGGAAGTGCAAAGTGGAACAATACCCTTCTCCTTCTTTTTTTTCTCCTCCTCCTCCTCTTTCTTCTTTGACTCGGTTGTGGCCCGTGTGTCCCAGTGTGTGGTTCCATCAGGTTCCATGGATCAATCTGACAAGCAACGGTCTTCTGTTGTTTAGTGAGGACGAGTGAACGACGACTTCGTTCGAAGGCAAGAAGAAGACAGACCAGGAGAGGCCGAACAAAGCGATCTTGAAAAGCCCTCTTTTATGCTTGGGTTCCACATGGAACACCTCCTGCAGATTTGGACTAAGTGTGAACACTTTCTTCCCCGTGGTGTGGGACACATTGCGATTCCTCGGATCATTGATCTTTTCCCACAGAAAGACCGACCATGGCCATCTATTTGTCTTTGGAAAAGATTCTGAGGCCGTTTGAATTGGTCATTTACTACTATAACGCGTGGAAACCTCAACTAAGACGAAGAAAATGGAAATGTTGTACACGGTTCCATTAGTTGCGTTGTTCCCCCACTGCCGAGGGGAATTAATTATTCCCGCTTACACGTTCTCGGACTCCTGAAACATGCTTCATTTGTCCAAGGCCAAGAAAAGGGAAAAAATGACATCCTCACTCGAATAGAAAGGGATTGCAAGAAGCTAACGGATCGTTGGTGGGTTCGTTTGTTGTTCGCGCTCAGCCCTCATCATGACGGGTGGAATTAGAGCAGGGCAAGGCTGCTTGGTGTTAGTGCTTCTGCTCCTGCTTCTCGTGGTCCGTAAGACATTACAGACCACCATCCCAATCCCTGCTGTGGTGGAAATCACGCAGAAGTGTGTGTCAGGTTTCTGCCTTCCGTTCGAGTACGAGAAATTGGAAACGCCCTTTTCGGATACTTTCAACACCGTGAAAGTGACGGTGGAAATCATGGACGTGCTGCAAGTCAACGACAAAGAGTTCAGTGTCACTCTCACCATGTACTTCTCCGTCCAATGGGAAGAGCCCCGTCTCACCACCAATAACACGGTGGGTGAGGGCGAGTGGACTCCCATCGATCTGCAGTTCTTGAATAATCTCTGGGTGCCAAATATCTTCATCTACGATCTACGATCCTTCTCGGCCATGAGTGTATTGAAAAAACTGGCCGGTGTCTGGATCGTCGAAGGCAAGGCCATCTACTACAATCAGGCCTCGTCGGTGACCTTTCTTTGCCCAATGCGATTCGACTTGTACCCGTTGGACTCGCATGTGTGCAAGTTTCGCGTGGGGAGCACCAATCTGGACATGACCCGCATGAGATTTGCTCCCACCGAGCTCACCTACGACGAGACCACGAGGAACACCATCCTCGATTACGCCGTGACCATGGGACGACTACGCGAAGAGGATCGAATCCTACCTTACGGCGAGTTGGGCAATTACTCCATAACCGGCATCGAGATCACATTCACGCGACACAAGCTCAAGTATCTGATCGTGTACTATCTCCCATCGGGCTTGTTCGTCGTGGTATCCTGGGCTAGTTTCTTGATCCCTCCGGAGGTGGTGCCGGGTCGAATGGCCATGTTGATCACCCTGTTCCTGGTGTTGATCAACATTTTCAACATTGTCACCACCAACTCGCCCAACGTGGAGGGCATGACTGCCATTGCTGCCTGGATGGTGGTGTGTATCTTCTTCGTGTTCGGAGCCTTGGCAGGCTACGCTTGGCTTCTGTGGAAAAAGAAGAAGAGCTGCCTTAAGCGGAAACGCCTCCGGAAGCTAAGCGAGGAGGAGGGTAAGCTCCGAACCCGTCGGAAAGAGGAGTTCCGCTCCAAAGTGGACGACATGTTCCTGGTGACGTTTCCTTTGTTGTTCGCCCTGTTCAACCTGATCTATTGGCCCATGTGTATTCGGACGAATACGGGCTGACCCTCACCGGGGGAGTCGACGGGGCAAGGCGTTCTGCCCATCGGTCAAAATGGACGTTTGTCTCCCCCACAACAACCTTCGCCAGGTCTTCCCTTGGGCATCTATACGACACACTGGCAAAGGGCCAATCTGTGCTCCTCGGGTGTGATCAAACGCGGGCGATGTATTGCCGCCTTCCGGGCAGAGGACTACGATGTTCAAGGACTCTTCGATGTGACATGACATCAGATTGCTCCTTTGCTACCGACTTGGCTCACCTACGAAATCGTTCGTGGGGCTTTGGCATTGGACCAAGTTCTGTTATTATTTCGATTCGTCTCTAGTGAAGACGTGGTCGACGAAAAGCAATCGACTTTGATTGAAATTCTGAACATTCCTTCTCCGGTTGAATTCCAACTAGATCGACAAGGAGCCTTCAAAAACACACAGACACACAAACTCATACAAGCGCACACGCTCCTCAAATCACGGCCCAAGAAAGAGTCCCTCTCCCCTCTCCCTCGTTCTCTCTTTCTTTTTGACTCTGTCTGTCGACTGTTTGTCTATACGGTGTTGTGCGTACCCCTCTGGTGATATTGCCATTGTCAATCCCAATGGAATTGAAACCTCAGCACTTGCTGTGGATGGCTCCCACGTGATGATTTATGGTGATTTGTCCACTGCGTGCGTGCTTGATGTGTGGTCCAAGGAATGGAGTGGTTGTGGTCAGTCTCTATCTATCTATCTCTCTGTCCAGGCCAAGTTGTTCCTTTCGGTCTCTCTTTCTCTTTCTCTCTCTGCTTCTCCTCAGTTCCTTGCGAGCTGATGAGACAACAAAGACAACAAAAAGAGTGTTTGTGATGGGGGAACAAATCCTCTAAGATCAAGTGCAAGGAGTACCGTGGAACCCAATGGAACGGTTCCAAACCTCTCGTTTCTGTCGTCGTCCTTTTCTTTCTCCTCCTCCTCCTCTTCTTCTTCTTCTTCCTCTTCGTCTTCTTCTTCTTCATCCTCCTCCTTCAATACTTCTGCTTCGTCCTAACCCGTGCCAAATTTCTCATTCTCGTTGAAGAACAACGAGGCCAAAAGATCATCAAGACAAAAACAATGCTAAGTAATCGGGAGCCATGTTCCCCAATCACTTGCCAACCAAGCGTTGGTTCACGTTTGTTCCCTCCTCTCGTCGCTCCAAGCCCAAATATGGCTTCGAATGAGGTTCCAATTTTGTCAGGAAGTTGGAGACTTCAAAACTTTTTCATCTTCGTCCTTCAAAGGGGAAAAATCTCAACCCCCAAAAAACTCGTCTTCCGTTCATATCAATAGAAAAAAAGAGAAGTAGAAGAAAAAGCAGGATCAAGGGACAAGAGAATACCGAAAAAGGAGAACGATCAATACATCGAGATCATCGCTAGCTTCCTCTCCAAGAAATGTTGCTACTGAACATAACAAGCGCCAAAAGTGGATCAGGAACAAACATGCCTTTTCTGGACTACCAAAGCGAGCAACGGCCTTGTACGAGGGGCAGTCCATAAAAAACCGTGCAAAAGAAACGGCTACCAAAAGGATCTGCTTGAGTATCTTTACGGTGTCACCGCTGAAACGGGTCTTGATTGGCAAGCACGTCCTTCAAAGCAACCAAGTTTTTTCTCTCTCGGAAAATTCACGGATTTCTTTTTTTTTTCAAACAAAAAACCATTTGAAAGCTCCCCTGAACATTTCCTCTGGTTTGCCTCTCGTATGACCAGCGAGGTCTGCGGAAGATGTCGATTTCTTAAAAGAGCGAAACACGTCTTAGCATTGAAAATGGTATGATAGATCTCTTCCCTTCGCAAGACGCCATGATTTCCTAATTTCAACAATAGACGTGATCTGGTCCATGTTCCATGTTTTTTGGTGTTTGTTCCCTCCTAACAGAACTCGCCCCATCGCACTCACGCACATACACTCACTCACTTACTCTTACTCACTTACTTACTTACTCACATATACAGACAGAGGCACAACTTAAGCAAGCAAGCGATGGCCTATTTAATCCTTGGGATCCAGTGATCAGCTCGGAGATGAAGCTACCCAAGCTTAAAAGATAAATGCACATCAACCACGACGACGCCGCCATTCGTATACACATATGAATATTACCCTGCATGCTCCTAACAAGTTCAGCGGTCCAGTTAGTGACAGCATCAATGCCTAACGACTAACGCGTAATTGGTTCTTCGACTATTTTTGAATTGGTTGGTCTGGGAGAAAAAATACCCACTAGCCAAAGGCTCTTCTCTTGAGCCAGAGTGACTCGATTTCTTACTCACAAATTTCTACCCACAATGAATACTACCAATGGCAAATGTAGGACAATGGGTTCATTGCTATCATGAACGAACAATACGGTGAAATAAATTTCATATCTTGCTGGATGATCGAGTACAATGATACTCCTGTTTGTTGTCGGGAAAAATTCCCGTCGCCCGTCTTTCTTGGATTGTTCCATCGGTCCACGTTCCCTTCAAACTAATGTCACTATGTCATTTCCAGTGTAATAATGATGTGCACAAAACTTGTGCACCACCCACCAATGACGCTTTATTGCTCCCCAACGAGGAGAGATGGCAGAGTATAACTTCCTGTAATCACTGGCAGAAAAAAGAACCTCCTGGAAATGGCTTCAAGCTTTGCTAATTGAGTTCGTGTCATGCGCTTCTTCACAATTAGAGCTTAGAAGACCACCACAAAAGCAGAGTGGTAAAGCGTCAGGTTGAGTGATACAACTTTGAATAGTTCCGAATCCTGGGATTGACTGTGGATGTGGTATTGGAAATCTGGAACTTTCAGTACAACGGAACTTTGGAATTAGTTGTGATTTCTTGGTTTCCGTCTTTTCTCAATATCATATTCCATTCCGCGTTTTTCCTCAGTGGATCGAGGGGAAAGAGCACATTAATGATCCCTTTCCAAGTCTCGTTGTGTCCCGATCTCTTTCTTCATACAAAGTTCATCAGGGCGCATGAAGCAAACACACAGTCAATGACGACACTCCAAGTGCATCGGAGATATCAAAACTCATACCCATACACTATTCTATTCTTCACGAGGAAACATGATGGCAAAGAACGTATTCTTTCCACGTCAAAGATCAATCCAACAGCGTCGCCACAAGTTCCCAAAGATCTCCATTGGACTTTTCCGTTCGTTTTGTCATTTTCCAGCATGGATATCGTACAAAGCGATTCATGTGAGGTTTCTCAAGCAAATACCGGATGATTGGCAGCCACCTACGGCCCTTGGAAAAGGCTCATATTATCATTATCATCAAGAGAATGAAATAATCTTACTTGATAGAGGTGAAACATTTCTTTTAAAATATGATGAAACAGCAAGTAAAACCTAATCAGACTGTGATGTAATCAAAATTAAAATAAAATTTACGTTATTGAAATTAAAGTTCCAAGTAATTGTAATTTGTAACTTTAATTACTTACTTTTGAGATCATAGTGATTTTAATTGTAATTGATTAAATTTGAGTTCAGAGTAATTGTAATTGCAATTAATTACATTTGAACCAATGTACTTACTTGACATAGTTCAATTACAAATTCCAAGTACATTGTTACCTCCATAGAAAGTTTTGGGATTAAATATGATGCAGATTTTCCCTCATCTCTCCAATAGTTTTCAGTAAGTTTTTTAATTCATCCAAAATCAAAAAGTTAAGAATGCTCGTTACACGTTTTGCACTTAAAAAGAAAGGAGTTCCAGTTAGATTTCAAAAAGAATGTACTTCAATGACTTTTTGAAGGCAATTGTAACTAATTACATTTACACATAAAGTAAGTGTAATTGTAATCAACATTTTTTGAGACCAAAGTAATTGTAATTATAATTAATTTCATTTAAAATGTAATTGACGCAGGTCTAAAAAAGCTACATTCCCATCTATATCATGACCATTCTCTGAGATAAAAAAGAAGTCAGTTATGATAAGTTAAGGGCGAACAACTAGGGAAAAAGTTGAAACAATAAGTTTTTCACTCTTAAGTTAAATACCCGAAAAAAATACCCGGCTTGGTCAAGAATGTTTTTTTTTTGTTTGAAATGGCATGTATGCAGTGAATGCGTGGATTTTTAGGGTGTATTCCAGAAAGTTCATGTCAAGCAAAGAAGGTAACTCGTTGGATTGATGCTGAACCAGCACCTTACAAAGGCTTCAATGGAAGTAAATCACCAGGCTTATGAGTATCCCTTTATGTGGTGGAAAGTGAGATAAGATAGACGAGAATTTTTTATCGTTTCATGGTCAAACAATGCAAAGCTTACCAAGGCCAGAATTTTCTCGTGACAGTTAGCTCTCGTCTCTCTAAAAATCTTTAACGGTTACAAGACGGAGATAATCCCGGCATCTTTGGACATAAGTTTGTACTAAACTGCGAGAGTCGCGAAAACAAAAACTGCATTGGTCAAGTTTTAGACAGTTACATCATTGATGCACATGAATACTTTATCGAGTTTTGAGGAGATGTCATCCTTTGACTTCAACACTATGTACCTTATTAATAGGGACGGGCAAAAAGTTTAAAAAGATTTTTGGTAACATAAACACACTTGTTTGCCTTTTTGCACTTTTCGCCTTTATTTGCACGATTTTTTTTACGAATCCGGCCTAAATGAACAAATTGTTGAGAGTTTGCTAATTCTTCTTTGAAGATGTTTACTTTTGGAAGATTTTTTTTCAAATTTGAAAAGGAAATCTGGTTTCACGGCTCCCAGCGTAAATACCTGTTCAAGATACTTTGAAAAAGTATCTAGATAAGATAGTTTTTTCTGCAAAGTAACTAGATAAAGATATTTCAAGATAGTTTGCCGAAAAAAAATATCTAGATAAAGATACTTTCCCGAAAAAAGTATCTACATAAAGATACATTCCAAAAAAAAAGTATCTAGATAAAGATAGTTCAAGACAGCTTCCCGAAAAAACTATTTGACATTTAGCATTACGAAGAAAAGTATCTAGAAGTATCTTACCTAAATACTTTTTGGGAAAATGCATAATGCAAAGTAAAGAATGCATAATGGATGCTTTAACACAAAAGATTGAGAGAACACATTATCTAGATAAAGATAGTGCAAGATACTTTCCCGAAAAAGTTTCTCGATAAAAATATTTCAAGATACTTTCCCGAAAAAAGTATCTAGATAAAGATATTTCAAGGTACTTTCCCGAAAAAAGTTTCTAGATAAAGATATTTCAGGATACTTTCCCGAAAAAAGTATCTAGATGAAGATACTTCAAGATGCTTTCCCGAAAATCTCTTTTGATCCGCGCTATTGTTATATAGACCCATCTTTTATCTTTATCTAGATACTTTTTTCGGGAAAGTATCTTTAAGTATCTTTATCTAGAAACTTTTTCGGGAAAGTATCTTGAAGTATCTTTCTCTAGAAACTTTTTTCGGGAAAGCATCTTGAAGTATCTTCATCTAGATACTTTTTTCGGGAAAGCATCTTGAAGTATCTTCATCGGGTCTATATAACAATAGCGCCGATCAAAAGAGAGTTTGTACTAAATAGAGCCAATCAAAATAGTGCCAAATCAAAATAGAGCCAAATCATAAGAGAACGTGACACTTTATAGCCGATCAAAATAGAGTGCATTTAGTAACTTTCCTTCATCTATGTATTTCTTGAGGCTAGGATGAATAGTGAAGCCTTTTAATATTCGAAAGACTATTTTCGGGAAGAATTGTTCCAAAAGCCTTCTGGAACTTTTTCTTCATGAAGGGCATATTTAATACTAAGCATTGTGTCAACACGTGATGGACCGAAAGCTCTTGTGGCCGAAATTACGACCGATTTTTTGGTTTCGGTTATGCCTACCGAAACCGAAAGCAGACATGCACTAAAAAGGATGGAGTTTGACGACAAAATCGAAAAAAAAAAGATTTTGTTTTTTCAGAAACCTCTGAACTTTAACCGTTTCCCGATTTTTCAAAATTTGCGACTACCCAACAACGAATTCAGGAGCAATTTGATTTTGAAGGTGGATTTTGCATTTGTACATTTTGTAGCAAGTTGCTTTCGGTTTCGGTTTCAGTTAAGCCCTCTTTCAGCCGAAACTTTCGTTTTCAATTTTGAGCCATTTTTGTCTATCACTAGTGTCAACTGACTCAATCATTTCATCAATGTCTATGCTCATTCACGACCAAGCAAGGGCTCGGATAGGAAAATGTAAAAAATTTCAACATCTGTTTATTAATACTTTGTGATTTAAAACTTTAAATTGAAAACCGAAAATTGTGGTGTTCATGATAGTCTTGCAGCGTCCACACGTTGGCTGCCGACTTCCTGTTGTTGGGATTTTCTGCCACAAAATGAGCCTTGGGAAAAAAAGCGTTTCCTTGCCCTTTTGGGTGATTTTGAACTCTTTCAACATTGTTAATTAACTGATTTGATTTATCATTAGCATCTATAAATTTCTTCCCAACAAAAAATTGACGAATTGAACGAACGCTATTTTGCTCTAATTCAATACACTCTCTTTTGACCTGGCTCTAATTTGATTTGCTCTCTTATGAAGCGACTCTATTTTGAGCCGACACTATTTTGATTCGCTCTATTTTGTATACACTCTCTTTTGATCCGCTCTAATTTCATAGGATCCCATAAAAGATAACCTATCTTTCATCCTTATCTTTTATCTAGATAAGATAATTGAACAGGTCTGCCAACGTAGGCTAGCATAGTATTGATTACTACTACTTCAATATCGAAATTATGCTCCTCAAGATTGAAAAATAACAAGGAGATGACAAGAAAGTATCTGAAGCTTTTTGTTTCAGAAATTTCAGTTTTTTTTGCGATTTTTTTAAATTTTATTCGCGCTTTTTTGTTTTTATTTGCGCTTTTGACCTTTTTTGCATTTTATTTTACGATTTTGGTCTGATTTTTGTGCAGCCTTTGGTAACCAAAAGCTTCTTTTGATTTGCACTTTTTGCCTGTCCCTACTTGGTATTAATGATATTTGAAGCTCCCAACTAGGAAAACGAATTATTTTTCCAGCAAGGTGTGTGTATCTTAGAGTCGGTAATAAGAAGAAGCCTGGAGTTGCAAAGTTATGGCTACATTGAGCATGTAAAAAAGTATTGCTCCATTTTCTTAACATGAAGGTAGAATGTGTACGCTAACACAATCTGGATCTGGATTATGTTGCTTCCAAAGACTGTCGCCTGATCATAATTAGGGATACATTGTGTTCACCGGCTAGCTAGCTTACTCACGACCTTGCAATTTGGATCTTGTCTTATTTTAAAACTTAAAAGGCCAGGCAGAAACTCTGTAGTAAGTGCTAGTCAAGGATAAGTTCATTGTTTTCTCCAATTCTTTTGATAATTCTACCTCGCAAGTTGCCTGCCAAGACTTTGTTTCATATTGTTCACCACTGTTCTTCCATCCCAACACCTCAAATTTGCGCAGACCTTCAGTGAAGACACCTACTTTCAACTCGTATAATGAAAAAAAGATGAACATCTTCCAAAACTTGATCAAAAATGATTTCCTAGCCTTAAAATTATGATGTCAATCTTCATGTTTTGCATAAATGGTCAGTTTCAGTTCCTGCTTTCGTAAGCCTCGTTGATACAATATGTATCTTAAAGCAACGTATGCCAGCACTGTTTTGGATGGGTGAACAAAGTTTAAAAAGGTCTTTCCAAAGCTTGATTTATGTAAAGAAGCTCATGGGATGAGATTCTGTAGATTTATGGAAGAGCTCTTTGGTGACACACAAACCCGTTCATAACTGAGAAGGGTAACGTTTCTCATCTGAGAGTGCCATTTTTCCAATTTATGTGGGCAAATGGAAGCACTCACTGTTTCCCGTTTTCAGGGCATTAGTAATGGCATTACTGTAATCAATTATATTTTTCTTTGTTTGGTTAAGTTATGGCATTACATTGGGAAAGCTGGAATTGTAAGGAGTAAAATTTTGCAACCCTTCCCATAACTTTTTGAAAATTCGATTTTCATTCCTAGTGATGCGATCAAGCAAAAAGTGTCGCCGTTTTTACACTGAGTTTGTGTATTTATGTTATGTGGAAGTCTATGTGTACTAAAACTTTTGACCGAAACACTTAAACAAGAGCCAATATGGCAACCATTGGCAAAAAAATGTGTGAATCGCATCAGTATTCAAGCCTAATGCAATTCATTCTCTATAATATTTCGTTCTTGAGTGAACCTTATTGCAAAAAAATCACGCTTCTCCAATTATTCAACAAGTCACATTTGTAGAAAATGTTGTGCTAATATCGTACTTTTTACCCAAGTTTATGCGCATACTCTTCTCATTCTTGAGTGAGTCCCAAATACTCATGGGAGTGATATAATGCAATAGACTAATGATTTCCCAATAGTAATGCAAATGAGTAATGACTGTATGTAATCACATTACTTTTTATTTTTGTAATGGTATGTGAAATATAACAAAAAAAATTCAACAGTTATTGCAAAGAATTGAATTTTTTGACTAATGACTATGGCCCGGAAAATTATTTGCAAAAAAGTGTCAAAATATCCGAAATATTTTTTTTCAAAATATTTGCTGAATATTTGAAAAAAGCCCGATTTAAAAGAAAAAAAAATTGACTACGCCAGTATTTGGTATTTTTTTCTGTGTGTATCAATTTTCCAAATTTGTTTTTGGTGAATTTGATGCATGTTTGGAGGCATACTTTACTTGACAGGTAAGTGATTTAACAATTTAATTTTCAAATCGTCTCAATAGAAGGCGCAGTTTTTTTCGTGTTTGACAGTAGTTTTGGTTGTGAATGTCTAATCTCAAAACAAATGCCATTTTGATAATAATGATAATGTTTATTGCGACAATTTGATGTCAATGGACCGTGTAGAGCTTGTTTACTTTTCTTCGTTCGCTCAATTAGTGCAATTGCCTAACGTCAGATGGCGCAGTACCTTAAGAGGTCGAAAGTCGAATTGGACTGTGAAATTCTACCAAGTTTTGGCGTCTATAACTTTGAAAATGTATGTGTTTTTGCGTGAAAACCGGATACTACTTGTACTTTGATATATGCGCTGTAATTTCAACTCTTCTCCTGTTAAGTGTATTGTTCCAAATTTGAATAAATTCACGTCAAGTTTTTGCGTTCCGACATTGCGCTGTGCATTCCTGGACATTTTATGTTCATTGGGTGAGGGCGTTTTGGTCTGCCAGATACAAACAAGTTTTCATGCCCAGACAACTCATAACCAGTGTTGAAATAAGTTCCAAATGCAAAGTACCATCGGCATGATTGAAATAATGAAAAAGAAAACCCAACACAGCGTTTAAAGGCAACGAAGGCTTCAAAGTAATTCTTTGGGATTTGATTACTCCCCTTGTTCCGGCAAAATTTCTTGCGAGATAAAGTTCTCATTCCAACGAAAAACGAGCACTACTTAAATCTAAATCTAGCAGCACTGATTTTATAACGTATGTTTATGTGAAACGCCAGCGCCCAAGGACCCTCCAGCAAGGAATGGTCACCTTTGCATTCACCAAACCTCACCAGCCAACTTGGGCAAAACTGTAAACAACGGCAAAGAAAGTTCAGACAGCCAAGAAGAGAGTAAGCTTCAAATTGTATGTTCTATCATCTAAAACCCAAGTGCCATGGGTAGGAAAGCTGTGATGTAATTTGCTATGATTATTTCTTTGATTCTACGGCTCCTAAGAACCTTTTTGAGCCAAGCTTGCTTGTGAAAAGTGCCCAAAATCCCCCATGCTCTGGCATTGAACATTGATTTGGATATTTGACCATAAGTATTTTATAAACGGCTGTCAGAGAATCTGTGATTTAAGCAATTGTACAATGCCATCATTTTGGCAAGAAATGGAGTCCATCCGGATTTGTTGTGCCTGAGGTTCAAAAATGGACTACATGAGGCGCACGCACCGTACTGGGTATTATTAAGGGTAGTCGCGTCTTATTGGTTTTCCAAATTTTCTAAAAGGGTTTCAAAACCCTTCCTTGAGTTTGACCTTTTATTATTTTAAACTAATGCAAAACTAAAATTGGAAACGAATTTAAAAAGTAAGAAATATCCCAAACCAACAATGGGTTTTTGAAACCCAGTTATAAAACTATAAATATACATTACACAACCACCCTGAATACTATGGACTCTTGATCACAATTGACAACATTTGTGCATCCACGGCAAGTGTCAAAATAAAAAGATTCTCTCAACCTTAAGGGCATTGGGGATCGTCAAGGCCAAATTTGACTCTGAATCAATAGAAATGCCTTAAAACCAGTGGAATACATAAGATGTGACCCCTGTTACGTATTTGAAAACAATTCAAACACGCAACACCTTGATTTACAAAATTAGGGACTTCAAAAGTTGCTTAAAATGACACTCTTTTTTTTTCCCAACCGAATATGGTGTGCCTCTTGTGGTCAACTTTAGAACCTCAAAGCACAAGAAATCTTGGATCTCCGCCATTGTTTGTCAATGCCCAGTGGTCTCTAAATTTCAAGAAAGCAATTGTGCTTCTGGCTCAAAAACAATAGTAGAGCAATGACAAACTATTGTTATTTAACAATACAACAAGAACAAGTTCCTCTTTCAGTGTTGTTTAAGGGCAAAACCTGAACGTTTATTGTGGGTTCATCTCCAAGACAAACTAATATCCATGGATAAAGGGTTTCTGCAATTTTAAATACTACTCAGGGACCTTGTTCATGAGAGTGTCCAGTGATTTAACCAAACACATAATATCCAAGCAGCCATCAAGACTTCCCACATTAGCATTTGAGGTCTCTTTTGCCCATTGACTGATATAATTTGAAAACTGAATATTTTCTTAAAAACACCTTTTTCTCCATGCCAATTGAATATTCTGCGTGACCTAATGTCATTTATGACTCTGAATGAAAACATAAATTAGATAGAGTATTTGTTAATAACATTAGTAGTGAACTACTTTGATACTATCCCTAATTCATGCTCAATATAATGAAAAATGGCAACAATTTTGGGAAGAAAGTGGTATTTTGTTCAACCTTTTCTCTTGCAAAACTGAACTCGGGCATGACTTATTTGCCAAAATAGAACAAAACAAAGCTCAAATACATTTTTGAAAACAAAATAGTATCGTACAAATGTATGTTATACATTCATAGGTAAAAATCGAGCAAAAATGAATAGATATTTTTAAAAGATTTTATATTTTAAAAGATTTATTTCCAGGCCCTACTAATGACTACTTCCTTGCCTGTTTCACACTGCACTTAAAGATATCCGTCATGTTAGAGGTAGGTTGAGTTAGGTAAGGTTTCTCTCGTTCCGTTGAAATTTATTCCCGTAGTCCTTTTTTTTATTCCACGGTAAGAAAGTCTACTCTTGGGTTGGTGAGAGTAACATGGCATTGAACGGGATGAAATTGCGCACAATGACGTATGGGACGTTCATGTCACTGCACCATTAAAAGACCTTACAAATTATATTGTGATATCATAGGTGCGTTGACTAGAGTGGTTTGATTTGACGGTTGATTTGAATGTTAATTTTATATTTGATGTGGTAAGTCAATGCTTAATTTTCTTTATAGGGAATCCCATTCTTTGTAGTGGTAATAAAAAATCTGCAACCAACTCAAAACAAAAATTGGATTCATCTACTATATTCTTTTTAAGTGCGGTTTTTTTGCATAACAAAAACAATAACAAAAGATTTTCGTTCCTAACTTATTTTAGCCTTGCAAGTTTGTTTTCGATTTTGATTTCGGGTAGGCTTGTTTCAGCCGAAACTTTCCGTTTTTGTTACTTCACAAAATTTTATTTTTTATCGTCTTAATTAAGAGCTTCACTGAAAAGTGAGAAGTAATAATACAGTATAACATTTCCAAAACATGTCAGTTTTCATGGCAATGGAACGATCTAAAAGTGTTAAGTACTTGTGAACTTGTCAAGAAATGCTATACATGAACAATGAAATGCGAAAAAAACCATGGCAAAGATGAACTAGCTATTCAGATTTTTTTAATGTTTTTTTTGTTAACTCCAATATGATTTACACGATTTTGTTCGCACAACGAAAAAACAAACTTTTCTCTGAAATCGGCCGACCACTCTTGAAATTGGTATATGGACACCTTTATTTCATATTTCTTAGCATTTTTGCGAAACTTTCTATTTTCATCTTCTCGAATCATACGCTCTTTCCGCAAAAAAATACTTTCTTTAACATCTAATATTTCTTTTTAATGACTGAAAAATCATAAATTTCTCTGAAATGCTGTTACTTAGTAATCGAAATATACTCTTTTTTACACATTGTATTTTAGAGTGGCATAAATAATAAACAATATAAACTGTTGCCTTCTTTGGGAATCTAACTTATTCTTCCAAACAAATTACCCTTAGATTGATTGCGATAAATCTCTTTTTCAGTCAATCAAAATAAATTGAAATCTTGCTTTGATTGAATTGAAGATTGACCATCAGATTCTTTTCGCGGTCTTTTGAGACTCGAGGTTTTTCAATTTAATCGAAGAAAGGCTCTTTGGTATTTGGTTACTGAAGCCCTGGCCTCTTCAACCGTCTTCAGACTTCGAACTAATTTCCTGGCTTGCTTTCAATATCGAGATGTAGGTTTTCTTCCGCAATTCAAGATGAAATTGGGTTTCGGTCCTTGGAAGCGACAAAAGAGATGAGAAGGGTGTTTTTTTCTGGATTTGCTCCAATGTAAGTCAAGGGCACCACTTGAATGTTCCAAAAAAATTTGCTTTTCCTTTGATGATTCCAAGTTTGTTCGTCAACCAAAACTTATTAAGCGGGTAAAAGTACAAAGCTCCTTTTTTACTTCTCATTTTTCGAAAAGTGAGATGTTGAAGATATTCTTCTTGACAAAGACATTGATGATTTTCATTTCCAGCTTTCATCATTCAATGTCAAGGCTTAGATGAAGTTCGAAAATGTGTGTCTGTCTAAAATCTGATGTGTTAAAAGTGCACTTCTGAATCGTTTCCATTGCGATCTATTCATTTTATCTCATTTTTTTTCAGATAATTTTTGAATAATTTATCCTATGCGAGAGGTGAATGCCGTTACTAGTATTTGCTTCAACATTTAATGATATTTGTTATAACAACGAATTGGAGTTTGCAGATTTTGACTTACTTTGAACATTTCTGTATCTTTGATCAGGGACATCATAATTTTTTGTCCTTTAAAAAAAATCCCAATTTCAATTTTGCGGCCACTTTGAAAAGAATTATCTTTATCGATCCTTTATATTGATCATCCCTTGAAACTTTGTTTTGAAACAGAAATGGAATTTATCAAACTTGCACACAAGTAAGTTGTGAGATCAAAATCAGTTATTTTCAACTTTTCTGTTTATACCGAAAGACCTGTCCATCAAATCTTTTCCTGGAGAGGTCAAACTTTCTTTCCCATACTTTATCCTTCTCCAATTTCATGTGCCCGTCCAATCTATTGAGGATGGTATCAAATCGTTCGCACAGCTAATCCTGTCCCATTAAGATCATCAACCCCCATGTAAATAGATCTAGAGACAAGCTCTAGTCAACTCTCATGGTAACACGAATCCGTCCAGGTACACCTGACCCATTGCCTACACTCTTCAATTGACCGACCAAAATCGACCCTGCCAATGGGTCAGCTCTAGATGTCAATGACCCTTTGAGAGCTGAGCGCTTTGACAGCTCCAGATTTGAACTTCGAGTACAATATAAATGTCTTTTGCGTCGTAGAAGCATTTAAGTCTTCTCCATTCTCGAAGATTGATCAGTCGTTGGATAGCTCTGAACCAGGATCAACCTTCGTTTACGATGGCTTCAAACATTGCTCTGTTGGTTGTCGCCCTTTTGGTTGGATCTTCGAGCTTGATCTTGGCTGAAGAAGAGCTTACCAAAGTTCGACATCTCACTGAAGAGGACTTCAAAAACGCTGAGACCTTGGACGAAGAAGCCTTGTGGGAAGGTTTGGATGAGAAATTCAAGACCACAGGCGGTCCCCTACGCACTGTCTACAATAGCACCGTCCATAAAAGCGTAAGTGGAGTCATGTGAAGATCATTGGGATGTCATTCCCAATCTCACTCGCTTTCTCTTCCAGTTGTGGGGTATTTGGAAAGACAACACGGTTCCATATCAAATCATCGGTGACTTCAGCTCCAATGATCGAGCTGCCATTGCCAAGGCCATTCAATATCTCGAATCAGAGACCTGTGTGAGGTAAACCCACGAATTAAACCACGTTTGGAGCCTCCTAAGGTCTTCAGCTCTATCTCATACAAATAGATTCCGACCTACGGAGAACTCGAACTCATTACCGAGAATGGATATCAAGTCAGTGGATTTGGGAGGCTTTTGCTATGCGGTTTGGAACACGGCGGGTGGAGCTTCTGCCACGGTGAATCTCTCGCCTAATAGCGCTTGCACCATGCCTAGGACTATTTTGCACGAGGTGAGGAGACGATTTTCCTAATAGTTTAGTTAAGTAGGTAGATTCAATGTCATCCAAGGGAAGTCCGCTCTTTTTTGCTAACCCTTAAAAGGGACAGAAATTACAACTTGTTGGAAATGACGAAATCTTTCATTTATGACGTTAGCCTTTAGGCATTAGGTAGGCATCTTTGTTGATGTTTATAAAAGGAATTTGAAATTTGTTTGTTTCAAATTATTTTTTGTTTATGAGAGTTATTAGGTCGGTTGTTGAGGTAGTTTGGAAGTATAGTAGAAGCACATCTTGAAACACGAAAGAAGCACATGACACGGAGTAGAAATAATCATACTCAATTCAGTTATACAACATAAGCTACGTTTCTTAGTCGCAGCTTATGTAGCGAAACTTCATCGAGCATGGTTGTTTCTACTCGGTCGCATGTGATTCTTTTATGCTTCTAGATATGCTTCTACTATACTTCATATCTACCTCAACAACAGACCTATTTTCTTCTTTTTGTAGTTATTCATTATTTTTATTGTTTATTGTTTAGATCCACTCAAGACATGCAAAATGTATAAAGAGTAAGGGATATAAAAATTGAAATGACGAGGGTTGTAAAATAAGATTTTAACGCAAGATATGATTATAATTTCTACAAGGGCGATAAATTCATAATTCATTAGGTTCTTTTAAAAGTCTTAAGATGTCAAGCTTTTATGATATGAAGCATTGTTCTTTTTAAAGCAGATTTGTCAAATATTTTCTCTAGAAAAATCTATAGAGAAGTCAGTAGGCTGCATGTTACCGTAGATAAGATTTATTTCAGAATATACCAAAATCTAGTCAAATTCACGTTCGTCCAGTGTTGGGGCGAGTAAATAAGGTCCTTTGTCAAAGGCTTTTGGAAGCGTAATAGAAGCATAGAAGAAACATATGAATGACATAAAATAGATATAAACATGCTCCATAGCCAAATAACCGTTGAAAAACGCAACTTATGAACTGAGACTTTACTTGAGCATGGTTGTTTCTACTTTGTCTACTTTGTCACATATGGTTCTTCTATGCCTCTATGATTATGATACTTCCAAACGTGCTCACTAACTGACCTATACTTTTGGCCCGTTAATCTTACTTGATTTTGGTGTACTCCAAAATCAATCTGATATGCGTTAACATGCGAGCCAGCATTTTTGTGTATTTGTGCCAATTTTATTGCAAGTTTATTTATAATCAATAGAACATCAACAGCACAAGTACTCATCATATCAATAAGGAAAACATGGTTGCAAATATCCTATCTTATCTCATGTTAAAAGAATCTGTTCAATATGACGGGGCCAGTGTTACGTTATTACGTCAATGCTTTTTCTACCAATCACTTCAAGTTCCACATGTCCATTTCAGATTCTCCATGGGTTCTCTTGGTATCACACTCACAAACGTCCGGATCGTGATGCTCATGTCAAGGTTTTGTGGGACAATGTCATGAGTAATAAACGCGAAGAGTTCGAGATTTGCTCGGGATGTTGTTGCAAAACGTGGGACACGCCTTACGATTGCGATAGTGTCATGCACTACGCCAAGGATCAAATGTCCATCAATGGGCAGGACACCTTGGGTATGAGATGACCTTAGTTATAGTTTGATTTCTTTGATTAATAGGTGTTTTCTATTTTCTCAATGTAGCCCCGGTTTCGTCCAATTGCCAATTGCTCCCATTTTCCCGATGGAATCACAAGACGCCCTATTTGTCCAATGAGGATATGAAGTTCTTGAGGCGACAATATACTTGCTGAATTCCTGGGTTCTGTGTTTAATAAACATAAACAAAGGTGTTTTAATGCATTCGAAAACATTTAGTACTAGGCACCGAAGGGATTCGTGTTTTTCATCCGTTTTGCTTTTTGCTCTATCATCTATTTGAAGGCAGTACGAAGACGAGAAAATGGACCAAAGACCTTTGCTATAAATCACTTGAAAAGGTTCTCATTGTTGTCCTTATTTACGACCAAACGGATTTGCCGTCTGTTTTGCTAAAAACAAATTGACCTAAGTTAAAGCAAAACGTAATTCAATTTGTCAAACTTATTTGACCATCACATCAAGTTTATCAATTCCTTCACATGTGCTAAATACATAGTGGCGTATTTAAACAATAGATTAGTACGGACTGGAGAAGCGATTTGTTCAGTTAATGATCAGACTGCAAAGGGCAATGAGGATCCCTAATTTCACGTTATTCCTGGTCACTGGGCTTTTTTGGGCCGGCCTCTCGAATGGGGATTTTCAGTTTCTTTCTGAGGAGAACTTTGCTCGAGGTCGAACTTTGGACGTCCATGCTCTAATGGCCAACATTAAGGAGATCAAGCCTTTCCAGGAGCCCGTGTTCAATTTCACTAATGGTGCTGAAGAGAAATCGGTGAAGCATTCAGAGTGGACTAATCAAGGTCTCAACATTGACTGGACTCCTCCTAATGATTGGGTCTTTCTTTTCCTGAATGTAGGTATGGAAAATCTGGCCCAATGGAGAGATTCCTTACACCATTCGAGGGGATTTCAGTCAGTCTGATTTGGATGCCATTGCTGCCTCTTTCGAATACATTGAGCAGAAATCATGCGTCAGGTGAGTACGAAAAGACATCCAATTCTGAAATTGATCCACGGGTTCTCGTTTAACGGAAAATGATCAATTTTGTTTCATTTGAAGGCGGATAAATTTACAGTTTGGGGAGGATTTTTTGCGTTATAATCAAGCAGGCGTTGTTTATTGATTCTCTTGAGTCCTAAGATCCAATTCTCGCAAATCAACACCAGAAAATGGAATAATACATACAGGATCGAACAATAGGATACATGAACAGGGTCATCCGTATTAAGTGTCTCATGCCAAACAAAGAATTACTCAAAAACACTATAACGGCACACTCATTTTGAAGAAATAACACTTAAAGGAAACATGTTTAGGTATACTTGGAGCAACTCTTGGTCAAGTGATCGACTTGTTCAAAAACTATGATTTTGTATCCAGTGGTGGCTCTCCCACTCAAATTACGCACATTCTATTGTGAAAAATCATCCTAACTTTGAGTATACATTACATTGAACACAACGAAATTGCTTGGATGGAAAAAATAGTTTGTTTTGGGTACACATCTCTACTTTTCCTCTTATTTCAACCACAAAGTATCTTTGATAGCTTGTTTTGTCATTTACGGTATGTATATATATTGCCAAAGCGTAAGTGACGTTGATTATAGGCTACCCTGTAGAGACCAAAAAATGGAACATGAGGCTCCTTTCTAGTTTTTGGAGTGAAAATATGTATTGTCAGCATCCACTTTAGTTTAACACCAAACGAATTGCCATCAGACATGTGTCAAGTATTTCTAAGACGTAATTGGTTACAATTGCAAGTACTTTCTTGTAAAAAGAAATTCATTGCGTTATTTTTTTTTCCATTTCAAACCATGTTTTTAGTCCAACTTGGAAGTACGTAAAAAAATACTTTCAGTTTCGTCGATTTTATCTAGAACAACATAGAATGGACGAGACTTTTCTTATATAATCAAACTCCGAGAATGCTCTTAAGATGAAAATGTAATTTAGATTTGGTACTGAAGAAGTCAATAACCTTGGTTGAAATGATGATGATTTCACTTACAATTACTCTGATTACAAAAGTAAAAAGTTACAGGGTCATCCGTTTAGTGTTCTATGCCAAACAAAGAATTACTCAAAGCACAAAAATGGCCCACTCATATTGAAGAAATATCAGTTAAAGGAAACATCTTTCGGCATACTCGTAGCCAGTCTTGGTGAAAATCACTGACTCGTTATAAAACTTAGAGCAATATAATAACTCTAATAAAACTATGATTTTGTATCTAGAGGTGGTTCTCTCGCCAATATCTCTATCAAATTACGCACGCTCTATTCTGAAAAATCAACCTCGCTTTGACTGCGCTTTACAAAGCCTTATAGTGACTAAATTGCATAGGCAAAGTAACAAGAATTTTAGGAAAATACTACTATTTTTCCTGTTACGTATACCAAAACGTCACTGTGACATCTTGTTTTATATAAACTATTGCCAAAATCTAGGGGGTTGCGTTGATTATGGACTACTCTGAAAATCCCTTTAAGTTGAAACAACAACTTCGGAACTTTAATTGGAACTACAATAACTTCATAGATAGGATTCCCTGGTAAAATCTTAAACCATTTGCAAATCACCATTTCAAAGCTTTAGCTAAATCAGCCAAAGTTTACTAATCAGCTCATTTTTCGAAAATGATAACAACTTCTAACCATCTATTGACCAGATTCTTTCCTACTTCCAATACCAACTCTCTCCCTCGAATGGACATTGAAACTTACTACGACGAATTTGGCATATGTAACACTCAATGGCAAACCGACGGGGGCACTCAAACCTACGCCCATGTCCAATTGAGCCCAGGATCCGCATGCACCGTTCCTAGAACCATCATCCACGAGGTGAGACAATCAGACACCGAAACAGACGTCTGTATTTGGGAACTTGTCAAGCTCGTAATCAACTCTCAATTACCGTGTGACTCGATCTGGCAATTCATTCGACAGATCATGCATGGATTCTCCATGTACCATACCCACAAACGACCCGATCGAGACCAACACATTCGCGTGCTGTGGAACAACATTAGCCCAGGAAAAGAGCCCCAATTCGAGTATTGTTCCGGATGCTGTTGTGACACTTGGGACGAGCCTTACGACTGTAGTTCGGTCATGCATTACGCTAGTAATCAGATGAGCTCCAATGGACGCGACACGTTGGGTAAGTCGGATTTGGGTCGGAAGCAAGCTTGATTGCTCAGCTGTTTTCTTTTGCAGAGTCCATCGACGGGAACTGTCAATTACTGCCTTTCAATGAGTGGAACTTTCATCAGCCTTACATGACGGCCTCCGATGTAGATTTGATTAACAGACAATATTGTTAGATGACTAAGATGTTCGTTCTCCCATCAATCTTGGGGGCTCAATGACAACATCCACGTGAAGAGGGGGAGGGCACAAACATGCCAATAACACCGTTCCATCAAGCGTTCCACTTTTGGCTCTCGTCTCTTTGCATTAGTTGACGTGCAAACAAGTGACCAGATATTTTCTTATTGCGTGTTCAGCACATCTTCAGTATCGTCTAAACCTAGGACTATTATATAGGGAAGCGGATGTAATACGGATGTGGAACAAAATCTGCAGGATTACTTGTTGGAAAAAATACTCACGGTACTAGTTCACGGCATAAGAATCTAGAGATACACAAGCATGAAGTTAATTTAGAGACTAATTGTCTGAACTTTTGCACTTTTACCATATGGCTCTCTCTCTTCAAAGTGTTTCAAGTGGATCTTGTTCCTCTGACACTTCATCACTGTCTTGCTAGTTATATTATCAAGGTCGGAAGGATCCAACTTGGAGAAATACACTTAATTGAGCTCTGCGACAGACAAAAACAATGGCCAACCAACCTTCTTTTGCGTCGATTGGCAAGGAAAGGCCAAAACGACATTCTTTAGAGGAAATCTGTTGTTCAATTTGCAAAGATCTGCAATGGACTATGCCTCTCTTTATTTAAGGATCCATTTCAAGGGAATTTTGGCTTCAGAAGCTTCTTAAGCTTTGGTTTCGCGTGTCATTCAGATTAAGCTCATGTTTAAAGAGGGATTGCTAACTCTTTTGCTTATTAAGGTTTCTTTGACGGCTTCAAGGCTTGCATGGGAAGAAGCATCTAAATGGGTTGTACAGAATATTCAAGTTGAACGTGGCCTCTTTTGGATCGATTCAGTTCATACAGGTCGCCGATATGTAATTATCCTAGAATCTGGAGGATTCTTATATCAGATCTATCTCTCCATAACATATCTGGTTTGTATTGGCAGCCTTTAAGATCAAAATCATCTACTGCTGTGATCCACAGAAAAGGTACTGCACACCTAGAGTTGTGTTCCAAATGAGCCTAGAGGAACTGGCACGATGTTCGGAATGAAGAACCACCAAGAACTGCTTATTTAGGTCAGCCTTTTTAGAGTCAAACATGATACATATTCTGAAAAGGAGATCTCTCTGCTCTCAAGACGTGATGTGAGGCTTCCCCAGGGAGATTTGACTGATCTTGGCAAATCTGGCATGAATCCCCTCCGACAATGGACCGTGATTGTGGTCTACGAGTAGTTAGCCTGATTGACGAAGATGATATTGTTGGCCCCAAGGCCAAGTTCATTCGTTGAGGGGGGCCAATTCGTGATACGATGATGACACTTGCAGTCGTCTTTGTTCCCGTCAATGGGTCCATCCATCCATCTATCTATTCCCTCTTGAACGAAGCTCCCTCATTCATTCGGACGCACGCTTGGATTCCAATCCTTCAAAAGAGACTCTCTCGCCCGTTCATTGTACCTTGTCCTCCAGCCGAAATCTGGCCCTTCATTTGGCCTTCAGCCTCGAGTTCGGCCTTTATTGCGCGACATCCCGCGAACCTGAAAACGACTCGAAATAGAGAAAAAGAGAGGAAGAGCGAGAGAAGGAGAAACCAACGAAGCATCCTCGATCCTTGCTTGGGCTACTTTGTCGCTCGCTTTTGAGGGTTTTGCGTCGAGATGAGGTGAACAGATGGACAAGAGACTTGGGACAGATCAGTGCTCTCTCTGTCACTCATAATAGATACAAGGAACATTATGCACTCTTGTCCGGAATCGGGTTCCTAAAGAGGTGTCGTGAGCAATGCCTTTGTCCAGAAGTGGAAGAAATAACTCTGAGGTAACTGATTTCCCATTATTATGTATGTCGAATATCTCGTTTTGAGAGGTTCCCTCTCAATAATGTTTTCCTTCATTAAGATCTCCTTCAATGAAGTACTTGTGAATAGCTTATCTCAGTTGTAACAAGATATTTCCTCTTAGATAAAAGAATCTCTTAGTATGTCAGGATAGAAAGATGTAACAATAGCCAAAAGGCGGAGTTCTAAGTGATGGGACAAAAAGGGTTAGTGCTCTAATGTCTTAATGTCAAGTTGTGGCTCCTCTGAACCAATCATTTTTTTCCGCCTAAATGTGGCTTTGGAAGTTCTTTTTAGACATCTTTGATATGGCTTTACATGAGAAATATAATATTGAATTTTCCCTTCACTGAAGCACATACGTATAAAAGCCCTAAGGGATAAACTTCGAGTCTGAAGATGATGCAAAGAAATTATTTTGATAACCAACAAACAAAAGTTGAAAGCGTTTAAGGTGTCGCGTGTACCCCTAGAAGGCAAACTTTCACGGAAATTTCCTGCAAACTTGTAACTTTTCTCGGCAAATCCGAGACAAAAATTGAAATTTGAAATCACTTCACGCCAGAATGAGTTTCGTTTTGTGGCGACAATAATCATCAAACGGGTTTTGGAACACTCGTAGAAAGACGTCAAGTCACTCTTGGCCATTGAGATCTATTAAATACTAGAGGGAGTGAAATCGTAAAAACATGTCGCCTCTCCCCAACTGTTGAGCGGACAAAAGTGCATGAACATTTGAAATGTGTAACTAAGCAAATGATGAATCAAAGGTGGAATTGATTAATGTTTTTGGGTCATTTTTTGCTACTGCCAGTGGTCACTTTCTTGAAAGAACGGAAGACATTACTAGGTGACCATGCCTTGGAATTGAGCACTACAACTAGGAACTTTTTTTCCAATACACTGAATAAGTCCCTGATAGGAATAGCACAAATTCAAGCTTTTGCTTTAAGTACTGTTAAGTCAATACATATTTGAACAAAAACTAACTTGTGGCTTCAAGATTGAGTTTAAAAAAGTTGGTCTTGATTCTCATGTTTGGTCACACTAACTGTCCGCTCAACAGTTTTGAGAGCGACATTTTCCTCACAAATTCAACACATTCTGCCCCCTCTGCCAAATCAGCCTGACTAAACTTGCAGGCTATCTAGTGATTAATAAACGATCTATGCCTTTGGCCAAACATCTTTTGTTTCCAACCAATGAAAACTCTAGGATCTGTTGCCAAAATGGTCGGATCTGCCAGGAATTTCTTTTCGGTCGAAGGATTGCTGTGCTTGCTTCTATCCAGATTTTGGAATGTCAACTCGGTCTCTCCATGTTTTTGCAGACCTCTCCCTTCTCTTTCAATGGCGCCCGTACGTCATTTCTTCTGTCAAGAAGCTGAAAATTAAGTCCTCGAGAAAGTCATATCGCATAGCACCCAAGACGTGTTGTTATCTACAACCAAGACTTCACAGACAACCACTGAAGAAAGGTCAGAGGTCCGTTGTTGTTGCTGTTGTTGCCATCCATCCATCCAAGAAGGCCCCGAAAGACAAAACTCATTCTCACGAGGCCCACCACCAATTGCCAACTACTGTACATAGACTAGCTCCTTAGACTAAGTAACGCGGGCACGTTGAGTCAGACAAACTGAAAAGGATCTTGACTGGCTTTGAACGGGATTCCGTGCGGCGAAGGTGGAGGAACCAGCCGACGAAAAAACTTTTTTTGAAGACGTTTGTCATTTGTTCGGGAGTCTTGACAACAGAAAGCCAGCAACGGAAGGAAGGCCCCTTGGAAATCCGGGGAAGTCGAATCCAATTGACCGCGTTCCTTATTTATGGGAGAACAAGTTCTTTCCCCTTTGAATAAGGATTATTTATCGTGAAGACTCTGCTTTTCTAACGTGTATCGCGTCTCAGAAAACCGCGATCAAAGCGAGGAAGAAAGAAAACACAGGGATTCCGTTTTTACTCGGAGCTCTCTTTCGTCTTGCTCTTTCAAGCTCGTCAGTCACATTTCGACGAGAACCATCGAAACCAACGTTACTGAAGGCTCTGGTGGAAAAAGTGGTGCATATTGTTAGTGTGGCCTTTGAAATCTGACCAGCCTTCCTTCAAGGAGTTCAAGTGAGCCATGATGACGTGTTGGTGGCAACCATGGATGTTAGGAATCACACTCTGGGGAGCGTTGCTTATTGGAAATGCAGGTGAGGACACCAACCTTTTGGGGGGTTGGCCTTTGGAACAAAGGCCAATTATAATTTCCCTTGGCCACTATTGCCCATGGGTTATTGGAAGTGAGAGGCCTTGATCTTGCATAGAGAGAAGTGAGAATTGAGCAAACTTGCCGATGACCTTGCCATAGAAAATGGTCAATAAAGTCTGCGTAAATTCGTTTGTTGATCACTTAGGGAGAAAAACGAAAGGAACAGGTGATTTTTTTAAATTCTTATTATTAAATATTTTTTATTGCCATGCCAAGGAAAAACCAGTTTCATAATCCATAGATCTGTTTTAAAATGGAAGATTAATATTAAAAAACTTCACTAAAAATGTACCATAGTGGAAACGAGCTTCGTAAGCAAAACAATAAGAGCCTCCAGTTTTTATTTGAAAAGTTGTTAGCGATGCTTAAAAACTCAATTCCTCCTCTTTCGCTCACTTCAAAAAAATGTCACTTATCTATTTAAACGAAATACGTGACAATTGCCAAAAATATTGAGCCTTTCTTAGCCAAAGCCATTGAAATAAAAGAGGTTCAAATGATTTCCTTTGTGGCATAATCTAAGCAGGGCCAAAAAAGTGGTAAACATCGCTGAAAGAAAAGGGAAATGGGAAAATCGTAATTCTTTTTTGAAATTGAGCCTCAGTCGTTGTTGGAACTTAAGCCATTACCTGATATCCAATAAACAGATTGTAATCAGGAAATGGCTTTCCAACAAGCCTCTAGCATTTTGTCAAAGAGGTGACTCAGCATGGATGGTCATTTCATAAGAACTGCATTGAGATGAAAATGCATTCAAATTTTACCGCCAAACATACTTCAAAGGCTACGACTTCAATTTGAGCCACATTTCGCGCTTCTAGAATCGCCCTTGGGAGCAATCCTGCTCCAATTGAACTCTCTGAATCTCTCCCAAATGAGAATCGTATTTTCTAGGGAAATGCTGAACACATACTGTTTGTACGTAATGCAATAGCACAAGCTAGTGTGTTTGCAACTACAGGAAATGCACCTTTCTCCTTTGTCAAACTGACAAAATATGCCGTTTGTATAACATCTCATTATTCAATGAATTGTTTGCTGTACGTACATGGCTGGATATTCATTGGTTCTCTGAACCGCACAATGACGTATGGGGCGTCAAAATTAGATGTTCCACTCAAAGACAAAGGAGGTTGTGATATTGAGCAAGTATCGTTCCTGAAGGATTTAGGAGTTGTAATCCAAGATGATTTAAAGTTCGATGAGCATATCCAGTTAAAAGTGGGGAAGGCGTTTCAAACATGTGGCTGGATCTATCGCACTTTCAAGCCCAGAGATGGTGTTACGATGCTAACTCTGTACAAGTCGATTGTTTAACCGCATCTTGAATATGCTTCCTCCATTTGGGCTCCAATGAGTTCAGCAGGTTTGGAAAAGGTCAGGCAGGTCCTAATATGCTTCACTAGGAACATCACAGGAATGAGAGAGCTCTCGTATTCAGAGAGACTCCAAAAGTTAGGGTTCTGCAGTACTCAGAGAAGTTAAGAAAGGCATATTATAATGTATGGTTTCAATATCATTCAAGGGCTTTGTCTCTTCTCTTCTCAGGATTTGAGGTCAGCCGCGTAGCGATGCTGCTTTTAAAGCAGGGTTAGATAAATTGTTTAATACTATTCACTAATCAACCCAGTATCCAAGGGTTGTATAGATCTGCCAACAATAATTCGTTGGTAGACCAAATTTCGTATAAACATAAATTGTTCAAGTTATTATTTTATTTACGATTCATTATACAAGGAATCACATTCCATGCAGCGGTACTAAAAAACCGCAACCAATAAAAAACATTGAAACAATTGATTGGTCAAATCGACGAGTTGTTTGACCATTGATTTGAACAGTTAGAGTTGTACCTAAGGACCTTGTGGATTGCTTTAACAATCAAAGGGCCCGGAAAAATATTTGCAAAAAAGTGACAAAATATCCGATATATATTTTCTTCAAAAGGCCAAAATATTTAGAAAAAACAGGATATTGAAGAAATATTTTTTTTGACAAGGCTATTATTTAGTATTTTTGTCTTTGTGCGCCCATTTTCCAAATTTGTTTCTGGTGAATTTGATATATTTTGCCGTTTCTGGAAGCCTCCTTGAATGTAATTGATTCAAAAATACAATTTTCTGATTTCCTCAAAAAATGGCGCAATTTTTTTTCGTGTATGACAGTAGTTTTGGTTGTGAATGTCAAATTTCAGGACAAATGCGATTTTGTAGCGGTTTTTTGTATTTTGGGTTCATTTTGGGTAAGCATTGGTCGTTCATTTATTTCCTCAATTTTGTCTGAAATATTTTTTTGACTCAAATATTCGAGAAAATATTTGTTTTTCCCTTGAAAAAGCCAAAATATTTGAAAAATCGAGGAAAAACGGAGAAATATTTTTGAAATATTTTATACTTAAAAAAAAAAATATTTCCGGGCCTTACCAATCAACTTTATCAACTTACACTGGGCCAAAGTAACCGTTTCCATAATGGTCGGTCTGTTGAAGGTAGCTTTGAATCAAAAGTAATTTTAAAGCGAGAAATGCTTGGTTTCAGAATGTTGAAGATACAAGTCGGAAGATTAATTGAATTTAAAGCTCAACAAGTAATGGCAAAGCGAAAATGAATTTTATCAAAACAAAATTGAGTTGGATTTTTTTCTTAGAGCAATTTGTACTTTTGGATTAAGAATTTTCCTGGTTCTTTTTTACCGCCGCCTTCCCCACTAGAAACTTTATTTCGCCGAATATAGTTTTAAAAAATAACCCTAGAAACAAATTGATTTGGGCGACGTGAAATACTGTCAATCAATATGATTTTTTTAAGCTTTGCACTTCCAAAATGCAAGGGCCTTTCATAATCTTGTTTTCAAAATCCCTTTCTAAGGTCTTTGCTTGTCTTTAAAATATGGCCACATGAAACAGGTGATGTCGGGCAACTTCTGCTCATCCGGTTTAGATTAAGGTTCAAGACCAGCGAAAGAAGCGCTGGAAGAGTATTTGAATCTATACCAGGGGTCGGCAACCTGTGGGCCGCGGCCCATATGTGGCCCCAAGGGAGATCGTTGGTGGGCTAGGAGCAATGGGGAAAGTCCAAAATAGGGGGCTCGAGAGACATCCATAGTAATGTGCTCGTTGGCCCAAAGCTCTTTAATCGTTCATTTGTGGGCCCCTGGACCTACCAACGTCTGTTTGGTCGACCCTTGAAAACATGTAAATTGGCGGGCCTTGGCCTAAAAACGGTTGCCGACCCCTGATCTATACCATGATCCTCTGCAGTTCGGGAAGAGTTTTAAAAGAACAATTCTGAGTTGATCGTTGGGATAAAAGGAAGTTATGCAATAAGAAGAAATTCTATGAAATTTTGATTGCTCTCATTAATCGGACCATTTTAGTCCTCGAAAGTAATTCTGATGAGATCATCTTTCGTTTACTATAGTTTTACAATGAACGATATCTCTTTTCATTGTTATTTCCTTGTTGTCTGATATATGTTGAGTTGTAAACCAGTCTCAATTTTTGTGCAACGGTGTGCCCATCTTCAATTTTCGTTAACGTGTCTTTGTGTTGATCCACCCAAACCACATGTAATTAGTTCCATGAAAGGCCCTAAGAAAGCAAAGACAAATTATCATGCTCAAATAAGGAGAATGTCAAAGGCGAAAAGCATTAAGAAACGTTTCCAATTGCTCAAGGTCTCCCGTAATTTCTGTTTCGTCACGCTTGTCAAGATGTAATGGCGGCTCCCATTGCAACAAAAGCAACAACAACAAAAACAACCAGAGCAATAATAATAACAGCAACAATTATACCCGTCGTACCACTAGTTGTGTCGTTGCAACGTTTTTTACAGGGACCAACCATGACCTAACGAGTCATGCCCTCAAAGCTCTCAAGATTATGCGTATGAATAAGAGATCTTGGTAGGCATAATTCGCTGTTATATCGAAAACCTGACATGTGGTTCCTTTCTTGAAGAAAGGCACGCCAACGGATCTGTGCCAATGTCTGACATGCTAAGTCATGCATGGAGACGGGATAGACTTGCGCATAACTCGAGCTGAAATGTCACATTGTGATGGCATGAGTTTCTTTCAAAATACAAAACCCGTTCAAGAATCAACCATGCATGTTCAAGAGCTGTCCATGCTAGTGAATTATGATATTTAACCAAATTGAAGTAATGTTTCCTAGTTTCTATTTTGCAAGGTAAATTATGTGGCCTTTGCACCGAGAACTTTGTTCCACATTGAGCTTAGCTGTATTTCATCAAAGTGAGATTGGAGATTGGGGTTCTTTACTATTGGGTTGAGTCATTGTCTACATCATTGGGTCATCGCTGTGGGACACAAAAGTTACTGAAAAGTTTTCTCATGAATGGTTCAAAGGTTCCATTCATGATGGAAAGAACGTCAAGTTGAATGTTTAATCAAAATTCCAAGGAAATTGACATTTTTGCATTAGGTCCTCAAGCCTACATCAATTCCACTTTGGACCATTTCCGATGAAGTCGAAAATAAAGATCCCATTTTGAGTGGGCCATATAAAATAAAGGGTCCTTTTCCTGCAATCTTTCACATTCGAAGTGGTGTACCAGGATTTTAAAAGCCACCCATTGGTGGTCTCTTTTAGTGGAAGGCATCACCAGATCTAATCAATCGGTTTTTAAACCCTAATCTACAATACTATGCACATGTTTTTGGAGGTCCATCTCAGAAGGGCACTCAGGGTAAAATACGCCTGCAATGTCAACTAAACGAAGATTGGCTCGATAGGTTTACAAGTGAGAAATTCCAAGCAAAGCATACTTATGTAAAATAATCATTGGTTCTTGTGGCGTCAGCTAGCTGATGTATTTCGTATTCAAATTTGCCGCTTGTTTTACCTGAAGAAACGTCTGCTGTCTGGAAAATCGGCGGGAACGCGAGATCATTATTTGTTGATGAAAAGAATTACTGGTCGCCCAGAATAGTTTTACAATATAATATCCTGCGAAAAAGTGATTTGGTCTTCATTAATTCGGGATGATTGTCAACCCGACAGCTCGCCCGTAGAATTTGGCTCTACGGTTTGGGGCCGGAAGGGAAGCATTCGGGCGATTCCGACACGGTCGGCACAGTAAAACTATTTAACCATTAGTTCCATATTTGAAACGGTTGCACCATGTCTCTTGGTGAAGCCAGCGAACTCGCCAGGCGAGCGAGGGTGCCAACGCTGAACGAGTTGGTGGTCCAACACGACGAGGCCCTGGGGGCCCTCGCCAAAGTACGGCCCGATCGATCGGGAGCTGAAAGCGTCGAAGAATTAAGGAGGCTAACATCAGTTCTTAAGCCTACATCGGTCAACTATAACAATTCCGTCAAACTGTTATACGAAAAACTGATCAAGTCCGGATCCGCTGCCGAGGCCGAGTCTTTAAAGCTCGAGAGGTCCAATCAAAACAAGATCACATCTAAGTACATCGCAGAAATCAATGAAGACTTGCGAATGGAAGGGGAGGATGCCATTTCCAACATTACGAATACAACCAGGTCAAGTCAGTTTTCACAAGCAACTCGAGAGGCTCGCCGCAGAGCCGTTTACATGGACCTTCAGAAGTCTAAAGCAGTGGAGAAATTCGAAGAAGAGAAAGACCGATTAGAGGAGAGAGAATCCGTTATCCGATTAGAAAAAAAACGACTTGAGAGAAGAAGAGAACGAGGGTTGTTGGAAACCGAACTTGCCATCTTAAGTCAGACTGAAGAACAAGTTGAGGCCCTAGAGGACGAGGACGACCAACTTCTCGATCCTACAATCGCCGGCGGACAAGCATCCCACTCCAATTCTCCGAGAATACTTAAATCTGTCCACAATCCTTTCACAGGAATTGCTCCAACGACCAATAAGAACGAGACGTTTGACACGTCTGCTTGGGGGGAATGTCGTGACACCCTTGGGTTCGAGAATCGCCTGCGCGAGTCCGCAATTTGGGTAAATACACCCAATCGAGAAGTTTCCTTGCTTAGAAGGTTTCCAGGGGCCAAAAATTCGGATACCAAGTCTCACAATCCCTTTCTTTCTCCCCAACAAGAGACTCATCAGGACCATTTCTCAAGCATATCTAACAATCCCCCTGTCAATGGAGCATCGGAGTTCCTAGTACGAAAAGAGCTGATGGACAAAGCCTCAGATCCCTTTTGTGGTGCTGGACAAGAGGAAAGATTTTTCCCTTGGGCTGCCATGTTGGAGAACAAATTGCGTGGTCTCCAACTCACCGACATGGACCAGATTGGGATTTTACAAGCTAACACCAGTGGAGAAGCAAACAAACTCGTTAACGATTATTTAGCAGCGGGGGCATCACGTCCTGATATCGCTCTGAAGAGTATCTGGACTGAATTGAAAAAGCGATATGGAACAACCGACCTAGTAGCTGCTAGTCTTAAGAAAAAATTAGAATCTTTCCCGCCCATCAAAGGTAACGACAACCTTGGGAAGAAACTCCGTGAACTTCAAGATATCTGCTTAGTGGTAAATGCACACATTGATCTAGTACCTAGCCTGTCAGTTCTTAACTACGCAGAGGGCCTCCGTCCTGTACGAGACAAACTTCCAGATCATTTGATCAATCGTTGGCGAAAAACCGGAAGAAATTACAAAGCAACCCATCATGATGAGCACCCGCCCTTTTCCACCTTCCTTGAATTCATTACTGAATTGGCTGGAGAGTTTTCCGACCCTGGGTTTATGCACCTCCCAGACATGAACAGCACACGAAGATCAACTACGCTGCTGACAAACAACTTGAATCATGTTCGATTCGAGCAAGAAAAGGTGGTTCAAAAAGAAAATTGCGCCATTCACAACGAAGCCCGCCATATCACTCGGGAATGTCGGTCCTTCCTAAAACTGGATACAAACAAACGGAGACAAAGAGCTCGTGATCTGAGTCTTTGTTACAAGTGTCTGGATAAGCACAAGGCATCCGAATGTCTTTTTGTCGAGTCTTGTGATTATTGTGGATCAGGGGCACATCACTCCTTGCTGCATCCAGATTATATTCGACCCTCTAACTCTGACGGTCACGCATCCGATGTAAATGCGTTCCCAAGATCGACCAACGAGAACAGAGACCATCCTGACATTGATATTCCCAAACAAGAAAAGCGGACATTATGTAGCACTTTCTGCGGGCGATCTTTTGGAGGCCGGAGCTGCGGGAAGACACTACTCGTAGACCTACACATGAAGGAAGACCAATGCAAAACTCTGAGATGTTACGTCATCATCGATGAACAATCGGACACAACTTTTGCTGACCCAGAGGTTTTCGAATTTTTTGGAATAAGTGGTCCTTTACATCACTACACCATTTCCACCTTGGCTGGAAGTCGGTACAAACAAGAAGGTCGAATGATCAAAGGATTGAAAATTCGGGGAGTGGGTGAGACAGGACTGTTTGATTTACCTCCTACAATAGAAAACCCAATGATTCCTGACACTCGAAACGAGATTGCCACCCCCGAAATGGTGAAAGCTCATCGGCACGTGGCAAAATATGCCATGAACTTCATTGACGTGGATCCAAAGGCACGCGTCCTCATGCTCATTGGACGGAATTCCGGAGAAATCATGGCCACAGCCCAATTCGGCGCTCACTACCCTTACGTTCACCACACGTCTCTTGGTTGGGCAGTGGTAGGGTCAGTGTGTACATCTCAGTCGAGATTGCAATCCGATGAATTCGTGACGCTGAGGACTTCAATTGAGCATCCTGAGCACCTCTCAGCAGCCATGTCGTTTCCCTCTAGAGGTAAGACTTGGTTTCTCCCTGATCAGGAAACCGAGGGAGTTTTTCGAACACTCCAAGATGATGAAATTGATGGCCCAAGTCAAGAAGATGGTCAATTTCTTAGCATCATGGCAAATGGAATTCACATCAATCCAAGTGGAAATTTAGAAATGCCCCTTCCATTCAAAACACCTAATCCCGTCATGCCCAATAATCAAAAAGCGGTATTTCAACGTACCAAGAACACTCTGGAAAGACTTCGAAGTGATCCGCACAAATTAGAACAGTGTACCAATGCAATGGGAAAAACTATTTCGGCTGGGCACGTCGAGCAGATATCAACTCAGGAATTAAAAGTGGAGGATGGACGAGTTTGGTGGATACCTGTCTTCCCAGTCTCACACCCACGGAAAGGAACAGTTCGGATTGTGTTCGATAGTTCCGCCGAGTATCACGGGACCTCAATCAATCACAAACTGCTCCAAGGACCCGACCAAAATAATCGTTTGCTCGGTGTACTCACAAGATTTAGGGAGGGAGAAATTGGCTTCGTGGCTGATGTGGAGTCAATGTTCCATTCGTTTTATGTGGACTCAGAACATCGGAACTATTTGCGGTTTTATTGGTTCAGAGATAATAATCCCGGTTCGGAGTTGGTCCAATACAGAGCTCGAGTCCATATTTTTGGAAACCGTCCAAGTCCGGCAGTGGCTATTTTCGGATTACGTTACGCTACAACCAACGCCACTTCCGCCTCTCAAATTTCTCGCTCCTTCCTGAGAAGAAACTTCTACGTCGATGACGGTCTTGGATGTGCAAACAATTCCCAGGATGCAATCGAAATCCTGAAGCAAGCTCGAAATGTCTTAGGCAATTTCAACATCAGATTGCACAAGATCGTTTCTAATTCACCCACAGTTTTGGCTGCTTTTCCCTCATCGGAACTTGCATGCGACTTGGACCGCATTGAATTCGAGGACGCACCAACACAGAGGACCCTTGGGGTCTCATGGGAGATCGTAAACGACACATTTGTTGTTAAGGTTAACATTTCCGACAGACCATTCACAAAACGAGGATTGTTGGCTATCACTAATGCCATATTCGATCCCTTGGGATTTGCTAGTCCGGTGACCCTCAAGGGAAGGCTCATTCAACGCACCGTTTTGTCAGACAAAGGCTGCTCCGGTGCGCAAAAGTGTGGTTGGGATGACCTACTACCGCAGAAATACGTTCATGAATGGAATGCTTGGTTGAAATCTCTCACGCTGTTAGACACATTGTCCATTCCCAGAGGGCTGTGGCCTAGCGGGTTTGGAATGATCGTCACGCGGGAGCTGCACGTCTTTGCCGACGCCTCAAATCATGCCATTGGATTTTGTATGTATATTCGGTCGGTCGGTAGCGACGGGCAAATTTGGGTCGCATTTCTCCGGGGAGACTCCAAGCTCGCTCCTCGTTGTGCAACATCAATTCCCCGTCTAGAATTATGCGCCGCTCTTGAGGCTACTACAGCCGCCAAACAAGTGATGAATGAACTAGACCATCAGCCAGACCGCGTATTGTTCTACACTGATAGTCGAGTGGTTTTGGGCTATTTGAAGAATACTACTCGAAGATTTAGAAGATATATCTCACGGAGGGTTCAACTTATTGCTGCATCAACACTACCTACTCAATGAGAATACGTTGCCACTAACTTGAATCCCGCGGACGCAGCATCCCGACCCCATGATCCCATTTCCCTCGCGTCAACACGTTGGCTCAAGGGCCCGGAATTTTTGTGGACAAAAGAAGGGAAAAATCCTTCAGAGCCCGGGTGTTCGGAGATCACCGAATTATTACCGGAAGAACAAGAAGACGATCCACTATCAATAGTCCTGCGAACGCAAACACCACTCAAATCTAACGTTTGGACACAACTTTTCAAACGCGTAGGAAGCTGGGCTCAGTTGCTCAGAATTGCCGATCGAGTCCTTTGCATTGCCAGATTGTGGTTGGTAAGGGCAAGAAAAAAGTTGGATAAAGGTGGAGCTTTGATCCCATTTAACAACCGAGATGCTTCAGAAGCCCTCCTGAAAGAAATCCAAGCCCAATATAGCGAAGAAATACTGTTATTACAAACGAAAAAAACGCTTCCAAGGGCACATCGTTTGACATCTTTGGATCCCTTCGTTGACGAGGTGGGGTTCCTTAGAGTGGGAGGGAGACTGAAACGATCAGATCTTCACTTGGGAGTAAAATGCCCAATCTTGCTACCCCGAGACCATCCAGGCTCTAAGGCTATTGTGTTACATCACCATGCAATGACAAAACATCAAGGCCGCCACCTTACCTTGGGAGCAATCAGAATGGCCGGGTATTTCGTAGAAAGGGCCCGCAAGCTAATTCAAGAACTTCTATCGCAATGCTTTATTTGTCAACGCCTTAGAGGCCAACTCCAAGGGCAAAAAATGGCCGACCTTCCTTCCGATCGCATCGAGATGACTTCTCCCTTCGCAAACACGGGTTTAGATGTCTTTGGCCCGTTTTATATTCAGGAGGGAAAAAACACAAGGAAGTCTAAGGCAACAAAAAAGATTTGGGCGTTGCTCTTTACTTGTCTCGTAAGCCGAGCAGTACACCTCGAGGTCTTACCCTCCATGGACACGGTGGCGTTTAAGAATGCCCTCCGAAGGTTTCTTGCGCTCAGAGGAGTCTGTCAAATTATGAGAAGTGACAATGGCAGCAATATTATTGGCTCACTTAGTCAAGACTCGGAGCCTTTGGATATGAGTGACATCCAACAGTTTATGAATCAAAATCAGTGCAAATGGATTTTGAACCCACCTCACGCGTCCCATTTTGGAGGAGCGTGGGAAAGAAAAATCGGTTCGGTGCGACGCGTCTTGGAAGGTTGTATGGAGTTTTTCAAACCTCATGCACTCTCACGAGACGAATTCCACACCTTGTTGGTGGAATCCGCAGCCATCGTAAATTCCACTCCATTGTGGGAAGTCTCCGCCGACCCCAACGATCCTATTCCTTTGTCCCCCTCAATGCTTTTGACTTACAAGAGCGATCCTCATGGACACGTCAAGGAAACATTTTGTGAAACAGACATTCTCGCATACGGGAAGCGACGATGGAGGCGTGTTCAGGCCTTGCTGGAAGAGTTTTGGAAACAATGGAGGGAAGGTTATCTGGCTACACTACAAGAACGAAGGAAGTGGCAAACCCCTAAGCACTCCATGAAAGTCGGTGATGTCGTGTTACTCCGGGACAAGGTTGTAAAGCGTTGCCATTGGCCCATAGCTCTGGTACATGCCGTACATCCGAGCTCAGATGGACTGGTGCGGACCGCGACTGTGGCCGTGATCAAGAAGGGACCAAAAGGTCAACATCGGCGAAGCTTTTACAATCGACCAGTCCATGAGTTAGTCTTACTCTCATCTAACTCAGACTAATATCTTGTCTTCTAACTTCGGAAGATCGTCTCGATGGGCGTGGTGAATAGCCATGCGAGGGGGGAGTGTGGCGTCAGCTAGCTGATGTATTTCGTATTCAAATTTGCCGCTTGTTTTACCTGAAGAAACGTCTGCTGTCTGGAAAATCGGCGGGAACGCGAGATCATTATTTGTTGATGAAAAGAATTACTGGTCGCCCAGAATAGTTTTACAATATAATATCCTGCGAAAAAGTGATTTGGTCTTCATTAATTCGGGATGATTGTCAACCCGCCAGCTCGCCCGTAGAATTTGGCTCTACGGTTTGGGGCCGGAAGGGAAGCATTCGGGCGATTCCGACACGGTCGGCACAGTTCTAACATTCTAAAAAGTCACTTTTTATACCCAAAAAACTTTTGAGATCATTTTCGAAGATGACAACTGACGGCAGGATTTGTTTTTGAATTTTCAGCTGATGTTTAAGGGCACAAAATGGGTGATTATGGGTGCTCTCCTGTTACGTTCAGGGTTGGTTTTATTCCGTCCCGTTAAAGAAAATCCCGTCCCTGGGATCCCATGGGAACGGAATAAAAAGGAATGATAAATTTGATTTGTGTCCTAATAGTTCTAATAATTGGAAACATATTTTGGTAAATTCATCCTTGACAGGAATTTATTTCATTTTTGCCATATCAACTTTTTGATATCTTACAAATTGTTAACAAATTTTAGATAATTCTGTCCCAAGATCCAGAAAAAATCAGTTTAGAAGAACTATTGAAAATCCCATTAATCCCGTTTTCTGAGGTATGAAAATCCCGTCAGGGGATCCTGTTAATCCCAGGGATCACGGAAATAATCCTCTGACCAACCCTGGTTACGTTACACCTGAGATGAAATAATCAATTCAAACCAGTCGCTCTTACAACTTTTTCTAGAGTTCAAGGCTGTACAGCAAGTCGGTCAAAGTATTAATAAATTGGGTAACGTATCAATCATATTCCAAACATAACCAAAAACCAGCAAATTGGTGCCGTGCAAAAGTTCATTTTAAAATGTAATGACAGGTAAGTAATTGTAATTTTAAATGTATCACTGTTATGAGAATCACTAATGAAGACGCAAATCAATGTTGGCCTTTCTGTTGGCATTGCTCTTGAAGTTGATGTTGATCTGATAAAAATACATTTGTAGCAGGCAAGCCGTTGAGCATTCGCCAACTGTTCGCAGCATCCTTGGTTCGAATCCCGGGCTTGCTGAGTCCAAGTGGCCTGTGGCATTAAAATTTGCATGTGGTAGTCACGGCCCTTGAACTCTTAAGTGAGTGAACGTGAGGTCATTCCCGAGGGTGAGGTAAGAATTAATGCTTGCAATGTCCCAACAAAGCGGAAAGCCTTTATCAGATCGCAGCTGCGAAGGTAGGTTCTGACTGCAGGAAAAAACAAAAGAAAACAAGCGTTGTGAAACAAAATAGGGCTTCTAATGAGTAAAAAAAGTTGTGGAAATAAATCACCCCCAAAATAATGTTACATTCAATTATGGACCGGGTTAAAGCGGTGACATCTTTGGACTGTACTTTCCCATAGCTTCATCCAGGTATTTGGCATCTAAATGGGAAGTGACTTTGATGGAGTCGAAATGCAAAACAGTCGATAAAGTTAAAAGGTCGTAAATGGATTCGGTACACGAGCACACGTCATGGCAAAAATTGTTGCAGACATCATAAACTCTGGCAATGAGCACTCTCCATTTGGATGATGTGGGTGGGGAACAGAGCACATTCGTACGTACTACTTCCACTACACTTTGCGAGGAGAATGCGAATTTCTCCGGGTTCCCACTTTTTTCCTCAACTTCCGACCCACAGACAGAACAAGTTGCACTCCAATTTGGCTCCGGAACCTGCCGACAAGTGAACAAGAAATAGAACATAAAAGTTGGATTGTTATCCACATTTGTTAAAGTTCTTTTAAGCTACTAGTATACTACACGATTTTTGCCATCTTAACCATCCTGGGATATGTTTACTTATGAAAAATTGATTTATTACCTTGCTAGCTACCAAATTTTGAGAGTTTTTGACTTTATCTTTTTATTTAGCAGAATGTAAAGCTCAAGATGATACTTCGGTTCTTTCAATATTGATGCTCTTTGTAAAGTAGAAGGATACTCCGAGTGTGAACGTTTAAGTAGGTAGCAATTCAGCTTATGATCCAACTCGATGAAATGTAAGTACAACATACTGTGCGAACACGTTTCGAGAGGAAAGGTCTCTCTGGGAGGCCTGGACACGTGGGTTCAACTCAATTGTAGGTTTTACCTCTGCCAAAGCTCTTAGCGCAATTTTGAAACTACTGAGAAGTGGTAAGTGGGTAAATTGAATACACATGACGAAATTTGTGAGCTTCCCTGGCAAGAGGAAAAATGACCTTGTACTTTGGAAAGCTGAACGTTTTCAACATTGGCCTTCAACCCCAACAACTCTGAAACAGGACACATGGGAAATATGGCATAGCTTTGAACCTAATCCAATATTTCTCACTCAATCTAATCTGAATCCAAGAAAGAAATTGATCATTCCGATTGGGACCCGAATAGAAAACGAGGATGTTCGGTTCGAATCCGAGACATAAGTCAAATACTGATGTTTATTCACGGTCTTTAGCTTGCCTAAAGGCTCTTCGGTTTCATCCTTTGGTGTTGGATATTAGTGATTCACTAAATCAGGCCCAAATGACTTTCGACTTGCCCAAGGATCTCTATCATGCTTTGGCAAACTGCAAACTGACAAGCTCATGTTGGATCATTTTGGATGCTAATGAGAAGGCTTTTTTGAATAACGCCTAATCTAATCAGTCCCTTGGAGCATGGAGCCTTCCTTCTGACTTTTAATGGCGTTTTTTAATCCCTCTGATGTTTAAATCTCAAGGGGAACATGAGAGTCTATCCAGTTAGGAGGGGAAATTCAAAGCGTTGAGTTTTCACTTGAAAAAACAAACACGCTCGAAGCACTCAATCATAATATGAAATAAAGAAATTCCTGGCAAACACGTTCGCACACTAATTTAAGCCAAATTTGGAATGTTTGTGCCATGATAATCTGTTCCAACAAGTTCCAAAGATTCCACAATTTCGGGATAAATTCGCATTCTTTGGGCGAGCTCTTAACTGTTTCTTTTCCCCAGGAAAGTACTCGTTTTTGTTGCAAAAGTTTCGACTTTGCCGTGACTAACGAGATGAGCCTCTAGGGTAAACAAAATGAGATTTTTGACTTCAAGTTTTCGTTAAAAGCAATCATGGGAGCCTCTCTGGCAGCAAAATTTGCCTCCCTCATTCTTGATCTTTTTTGGGCAATCTGGGTTGCCAACTTTTTCTTTAAGACTTCAATCGACACTACATACGTACAATGGTGGCATGTCAAAGAATGGCGTTCAGGTATTTCCTTTCCTTTCAGGGATTAAAGAGCAACAAAACCGAGACCGTTTAAGAACTTGGTTTTGTTACTGGCCAAAAAGAAGGCTTCCATAACACAATTTATATTTTTGAAAAGCTTACTATTATATTTTTTTCCCAAAAATACCTCAGATGGCACATGTCAAAATATTGCTGGCATTGTTTTGCTTTTCAAACATATCATAATGTGGTAAGAAACTTGAGATGTATTTTGGCTCGTATATTCATTCCTCCCCCGAAAATATAAAAATCCTCATAAAAATTTTAATACTAAAACAGCTTAAGGTTGGATAAGTTTTTCCCCTCATTTGAAAAGCCTTTGAAAGTAGTAATACGTGCTTGAAATCACAATTTGTTTTTTGTGCTGGACTTTTATGCACTTTTTTCTGATGGTTGGAACGCCTTCAATATCGTCAAACTCACTGAATATCCTTTGACATGACATTTAGTTATTTATTCCACATAACACGGAAAAAACTTATTTACCAGTTTAAACTGTGGTAAATAATGTTAAATGACAAATAAAGTGGTATGTTTGATTGTACATTAATAGGAACCTTCAGCAATCAAATGGGATTTACCTGCGGCAAGCGAACACCAAAAAAACTTGATCAATGCGTTTTTATTGTATGATATTCCCTTTTCAATTTACCAAAACCCTTCTTCAATTCTCGAAAGCGTGGTCTTAACAATAAGATGATAAAACACACACACTTTCTATTGTGCTCGTGAATAAGCGTTTACAAGTCTCCTTAACAAATATTTTGGATAATGGTTGAATCTGAGACTGTAAACGCTTTGAGAAAGTGGTAAACTCCATTCATTGAATTGATAACATCAGGAGATGTTGGTCGATGACTAAATGTAATAATACATTAATAGATATTTCCCTCAACCTCGGAAATCAATTTAAAAAGGATCATATTTAACGGATCTAAAGACTTCCCTATCACGACCTGTTTTCAGATTCGCAAACGCAATCCAAGTCCGAACAGCAAATTCAATGTTATGCGTGCGGTCTACCGAAGGTTCACCCCGAGAACGACGTTGTCGGAAGTTATGGAACCGCCGCGGGAAAGAAGATGTACAATCACTCTTGTGCCGAGCTCTTGGACAACCTCAAGGATGGACGTGTAGCCAATCGATTCATGAGAACATGTCCCGTGGGAGTGAAGAGTTGCTTTGGGGCAACTGGTTTTTATGACCATGGTGATAATGATCCCTCCAATGATCTGCGTAAGTAAATAAATCACGGTTCCATCCAAAGACAATCAAGTATTAGTGGTAGTACGGTACAATAAGACCGAAAAGCTATGGCTCCATTGTAAAAATGCCGCTCTTATTAAAAATGGACCAAATGAGTCTTCAACCAATAGCAAAGAAACAATTGACGAAAATGACAAATAGCACAAATTACTAGTAAGTCTAATTTTATTTCCTTTTTAACGCGACTTGAGCCCTTTTTAGAGGATGTTTCAGAAAATTATGAGGTTCTTAGATTCTTATAGTAATTACTTATTATTAGTTAGATAGTTATTAGATTCATGGAACATGAAATTGGAGAAGGAAAGACGCCAAGGAGTCATATTTTGGATTTGAAGCCTCCATTTCCGATGGTATTCATAACCTCCTTCCTTTTTTATTTAATCCGTACTTACAAGACTTTTGTTTGCTCCTTTCTCATGAATCGCCATGCTGTGCGTTTTCTCTAAATAATTCAAAGTAAGATTCCCAAACCATTTCCTATCCTTCCAAACCTGGTGGGAAAGCTTTTCTTGTGTTTTGAATACTTCTTGAGCAACATGGAACACAACTTGAGTTGGAAATTCTCGGGATTCGCTCTACCGCGTGTTGTAAATTGTGATTTGATGGAGAGGTGTAGAGTCCCAAAATAATATTTTGAATGTCATGGGAACACTATAATGTTCCTATTTATCCGAGAACAACTGGAGAAGCACAACTTTGTTTTTATACCATTGCCTGGAGTGTTCCCTAACTCAATAGACTTAAGCAAAGGAGATGGATCAGGTGTTATTCCCATTATGGGAATCCAGAGTGATGATTCTCAATATTGCCCCCGATCTCATCCCCCACACATGTTTCATCCCGATCCTGTGAATGACTGCGTGACAAGATAGCAAGTCCATTATGGCATTTCATTTGGTATCCACCAGCCTCATCTCTTGATCCAAAGAGGATTGTCCTCGTATCGGTTTATTATCATACAGTGGTCCAATCCCATTCTTGAGGAGACGTTTTTTGCCTCACGATCTCGGTCTCGCTTTCTCCTTGAATCGCTTCTGGACAAGAATGTACGTCTTCGTGTCACGCTTATGCCTTCATCAAGCGAGAAGTCCAATTGACGATGGATCGATCATCCATCCATTAGGCTGTAGTACATTGTTCACGGTATTCAAGTCTGTGGCTTGGAACTCGTTTCCTCTTGACCCAAATAGAGGGAATTCCAAACGGGCCGCATGTCTTGCTTGGGCTTCCAAGTCAACCATGAAAACGAGATCTTAAGTGTGCCAGTGTTCATCGCTTGGTTGCTTATGTTGCAGATGTCCAATTTCTTGGTTGCTCAGAGGCCAAGCATCAACATAGCTATGGATGTGATAGGGAGCTCCAAAACGTGGATATCCGTGATAAAGCCAAGCGCAAAATCCAGGTGAGCAACATGCAAAAAGAATATTTAGTGGGAGAGGGGAATGTAACACATTAAATTGTTCAAGTTTCGTTTGAAGGGATCATACTGGAAACAAATAGTGCTTTGAATTCAAAGATTATTTCCTATTGGCTAGATTTAATGTTTTTTTGCCAAATATTGTTATGCCACTTTATTATTTTTTTACTTGCTCTTTCATTATTTTTTTCGAATTGAAAACTATGTGTTGCCAAATTTGTGAACTGAATAGATTAGACCAAAAATTTCAAAGTAAAAAGTGTACAAAGGAAAAATTCAACTCTCCAATGTAAAAGTAAAAGCCGATTTGTTATGAATTTATTGCCATTGTCAAGAAGCACTGGAATCATGGAGTGGGAGGCTAGCTAAGAGAATAATGATTTCCAGTAAGAACAATTCAATTACGTTCTTCTGCAAATGTTGACAAGAATACGTATTTTAATTTTCAGCTCAATCGAAAGTGGGAGACAAAAGTTATGCTCACTCAAAATTCAGTGCAAATCCTACGGACAATGAATGAACTAGCCCTTTTGTGGTAATCGTTTTATCACAAAAGGGCGAGTTCATTCATTCTATGCTCTCTTCAGTACATAAGTTTGAGAAGGCATAACTTTTCACTTCGGCATTCGACTGGGCTGAAATTTGAAATACGTGTTCTTCTCAATGCAAGCTAGGTCACATTTGCAGAAGAACGCAAATGGTTCGTTTCTGCTGAAAATCATAATTCTCATTGCTAGCCTCCCACTCCATGATTCCCGTGCTTCTTGCCATTGTAGATAAAATTCTAGGTCAATGCGACATGCACAAGGTTGTTCAAGTGAGAATTTTAAATCATACCGCTAGTGGTAAAACAAGACAGTTGACTTTGCTGAGCTGCTCGGCCTATTTTGGCAGATTCAATTCATTTCAATTTTAGCGTGTATTCAAAGAGTCTAGGTTCTTGGAAACGATCGATAGTTCACGTAAGGATACCTTGGCTGGAGTAGGGCCAATAATTTGCAAAGATCGCTTTCAGGTCTATTAAAAAAGTACTTAAGCAAGCCTTGTTTTACTTACAAAAATAGGAATTAATAGTGATCAAAAAATAATCTAAAGATGCATATTCATGCATTTGATTCCATAGAACAATATCAAGATTCAAAAATGTTTGAATCTTTCAAAAAAAGAGACATGAAATAGTTTTTACTGCTGCTCTCTAGGAATGTATGATTTTATAGACCTTTTTTCTACCTAATAAACTGAGCATATTGTCAACCACGTGTAAGCAGAGGTATCTAGATGTAAAAAAGTGGTCATTTCCGAAACCTAGACTTTTTGAATACACACTAAAATTAGAAAAACTTGAATCTCGCCTACTAGGCCAAGAAACTCAGTACTGCCAACGACCTTGTTTTACCGCTAGCGATATGATTTAAAACACTCACTTGAGCAACCTTAGTGCATGTTCCATTGTCGAGGGCTTTTGGAAGTTTGGTAGGAGCATAGAAGAAGCATGGAAAAAGTATATGAGACAAAGAAGAAATAACCCTTCTCGCATTCTCTGAGTCAGGGGTCCGCAACCGGTGGGCCGCAGCCCATATGTGGGCCCAAGGGTGGTCTTTTGTGGGCCCAGGAGATATGGGGCAAGTCCAAAATAGTGGGCCCGCGAGACATCCATAGAACTGTACTCGTGGGCCCAAAGCTCTTTAATCGTTAGTTTGTGGGCCCCTAAACCTACCAACGTCTTTTTGATGGGCCCCCGACAACATATAACCAAATTTGTGGGCCTTGACCCAAAAGTGGTTGCCGACCCCTGCTCCGAGTGCATAAGCTATGTTATGTGATTGAAAAAACGCAGCATACGTGGCAAAACTTGATCGAGAAAGGTTATTAAATCTTTGTCTCATGTGCTTTTTCAATGCCTCTTCTATACTTCCAAAAGCCCTCAACAACTGAACTAATATTTGAAATTCCAGCCTTTTTTAATTGTCACTTTTGGGTTAAAAGTCTCTCTCAGTTATTTCACAGAAATCTCCACCCTCATCTTTTCCATGTTGTGACTTCTCTGAAGTTTTATTGTACGACTTAGAAACGACGTAGAAAGACAACACTTGAATATGATACACCCCACTTTATATATCCTAATCCTCACAACAATTTGTCTCATGTTGTGGAAGAATATGTGTTTTATATCTTGACATCAGCAAGAGGAATCAGACGTTACGAAATCGGATTCCTGACTTACTCTAAGATGTCCTTGGGAAAAGTGCGTTCGCTGAGAAAACTAAACCAATGAAAAATTATGGACACGGCCAAGTTGGTGTAAGACACATTAAATGTGTCTTAAAATTCGAAATTTAAGTTTGACCTTATTCAATTTAGAAATTTAAAGGAGAAAAGGAAGATAAGGAATAATCAGGGCCGTTTTGTGTGTCTCTCCCGGGTGATTCATAAGAAACGGACCAGCAAACCACGACCGTATCTCGGTAATGGTTGCTCTGACAAAAATGTGCCAAGCCCAAAAAGACGCGGTAAATAGCAATAATTAAGATTTATGTTTTGATATTCCCTTTATGTCGCCATATTTTTGATTTTAGCTAAATTTCGGTAGGTAGAAAAAGTTAAAAAAAAACCTTCACGGGAAAATTCGTCGTTGCTCTATTATTGAACTTGGGGGAAATAACTTTGGCTCTTCAAGCCAAGAATTTGCAAACCATATGTAACAAATCTAAAGTTCATTCATGGTTTCAATCACGAATTAAACATGTAATATTTAGGTGTTCCGTTTCTTTCGACACACCCGGTAGTGCGTTACAATACCTTTTTATCGGTACAAATTACAAGAAAAGCCCGAAGATCCTGTTCTATTTTAGTTTTCTAGTTCTAGTTTAGTTTTTTTCTGGACTCGGAACGCACCCTCGCAGCTGTGATCTGAAAGAGCACTGTGGGGATATTACGGCTCCACTTGACAGGCATTAATTCTTACCTCACCTTGGGGAATGACTCCAGGTTTACCCATTTAAGCCGTCAAAGGTCGTGATTATTGCATGTAAATTCATGCCAAAGGCCACTAGGACTCGGCAAGCCTGGGATTCGAACCAGGAATGTGGTGGTGAGCCGGGCGAATGCTCAATCCCTACGCTACAAATGCTTGCCTACATATGTTTAGTGTTTTAATAACACATTTGTTTTCTGAACAACCTCGAGAGTTCGTTTCATTGATAGATTGAACACTTCATTTACAACAATCAACTTTTATTTTGTTATGTATTTGGAACCCAAGGTTATGATAGGCTGACATTCAGAAGATGTAGTTCAGAAATGAAGCCGGAGATATGATAAATGTTAGTTAGTTTAATTATTTGCCAAAACAACATTTATCTTTGTTATATACCTAGACGTGTTTTCCATGCATAAAACGGAGTACAACATTATCAACACCAGAGCTATTTGGGTTTGAAGTGTTTACATAATAATCATCTCGGGAAGATTGTGTGTCTTGGCATCCAAAAAGCACACTTGCACTGTAAAGAAGTCCAAAAGCCTGATTTTTGGAAAAAAACTTGTTCGTTTTTTTCTTGATCTACAGTATGGTAAATTGTAAAAAATGGCACTCAATCTAAGTAGTGGATAGGATGATATCTAACTATCTAAGGACATCAAAATCTCTTAGAAACCCTAAAAGTTGTGGAAGCACTTGTTTAAACCATTTAGACTTTCTGTTGTCTCCTTACCTCAATGAATATGATATATTTGCACCAAGTTGTACGAATGTTTTAGTTTCGACAAACGAGGAGAACTCAAGTTGTCAAGGACCAATTATTATTTGCTGTTAGCGAGAAAGGCTCTTCAGATGTTGGGAATTTCTTCCCAAAGGTTTGAGCTCAAGTTTTTTTCGTTCCTCACATTGAGCAGTCTTTTCGTACACCCTGACACGAAAGTTGTGTCGTAGTCATACTTTGAGCCTAAAAATAACGGCAAAGCGTGGACAGTTTGGCGCAATCAAACCACTCGTGTGCCCCCAACAAGTGCTTAGACTATTTTTGGATTAGTTATGATGTAATTTAAGGACAAATAGGTGACAAATTATTCCTGGAACAGTAATTGTCAACTTGATGTCCGGCGTTTTCTTTTTGCACGGTTCCATCTTCCTTTAAACCGCTGTGAAAAAATAGTGAATGGCGGGAATCAAATTTTACTCGGTGTTGGAGAAAGGAGACTAGTTTTGGAACACCTCTTACCAAAAAGAAAGGGAAAAATTACTGTCCGTCATCATTCAAGAGCTCATGGAATCTCAACCGTTCATCAAAATTTTAGGCAAAGGGAACCCACTGAAAAAGTGCGGAAGAACGTTGAGCCGTCCACACTTTCCACTTTGGTCGATAGCATCCCAAATATCATTTCCGAGCAAGAAGAGACTAGTTGGGGACAGATTGGATATCAAGTCGTTCAAATCTATTCTGATATAATGAAAATATTTTGGTTCAAAATTGCGACAAAACTTTCATGTCAGGGTGTAAGCAACATTTAACGTGCCGAATGAGCTTCAAGTCAAAGGAGAAAGGTTCAGACGAAACAGAACAATGAGACAAAGGCTCCCAAAAAGAAACTTTTTACTGTTATGGACACGTTGATTTTTTAATGATTCGATAAACTGAGTATCTTTGGTTATTAAATTAGGGGAGAGAGCAACGAGCGTGAGAATCAAAATATGGTCACAGTCTGAAGTTTTGTAAAGATATCCCTAGTTAAGGATAAGTCACCCTTAATGGATCTTCACTCGTAAGAAGTATTATAAAAGGATGTTAGAGTCAAATATTTTATCAGTAAGTGCCTTTAAAGGCTTGTTTTTCACAAAAATTGAAGATATTTTATTTCCTCAACTATGCAAAAGCTAAAAGAAGGGACTCCCCTGTCCCTAAAAAAGTGCCCACTCGTTAATGGGCCCATGGAAGGCACGCATCAACACTAAATCATTCCCGTTTCTCCCATATTTCAGGTTGAAATTGACGTCAATCTCTGCTTTTGCTCTACCCATGTCTGCAATCACCCGCTAGGAGAGCTGCTCAGTTCCAAGGCCACCAAGGCCTCCACCATTTCTTTGGTCCCAACCTTGGTTGCGGCTCTGCTGATGGCAATCGGTCTCCAACTCCAACGGCACTTCTAATCAACCGATCTACGTCCTACGTTGTTCAAAATAGCTAAAAAAAAACGTGAAAAACACACACCAACTCACTGCAACTCTCAATAACAGTAAACGGAAGAAGAGACTTTGGTTGATTGTCAAGAGGATCTTCAAATGAGAACTTATGGCCATTGAACCAAAATGAAACATACTTTGGCTGACAACCGTGATGAATGACACAGTGTGACTGAGCAAGTTTTTTCTCCCTCTAGAGTTCAGTGCTAATGAGTTTCAAGATCGAGATCAAACACGCCAATTTGGCCTGACTTTGACGTGAATACTCACACAAAATTGTCCATATTTTAGCAGAATATATCTCTTTCGAACTTGTCGGCCTGAATGGGTGTCTTTGTTCCATTGAGGGGACTCCAGACAGTTCCAGACTATTTACCTTCTTCCGTCGAACAAAAGGCGACACTTGGATCTCATGCGTCATTGAATCACACGTCATTGAAGGTTTCCGAAAGAGAGAAAAAAGATTAGTGAGGCTTAAAGCTTCTTAGAAAACTAAGAAAGTCGGCTAATTGAGCTTTTTGTGCTTTTCTAAGGAAGAGAGAGGTTTTCTGCCACGTTGACTTGGACTATTCTAAATCAAAAGACATTGCCATATGCACCACTACAAGGATGAACCGGTCTCAAAAGACCAATTTAAATAAAACCGGTATTTCTGTCGATTAGATGGCTTTCACAGAGTTAAACACTACTGATGCGATTCAAACATTTTTTTGGCCAAGTGTTGCCACATTAGCCCTTGTTTAACTTGTTGGATCAAAACGTTTAACTCAGATTGACTGCCAGAGAACCAGTACACACAAACTCTATGTAAAACCGGCGACACTTTTTATTTGATCGCATCACTATTAAACAGACTTGCCTGGGTACTTACCCTCTCTTGTTTTCAATGTAAACAACTCGTCATTGACGATAGTATACAATGATAAAAGAGAACAGTCATATACCACGCCATCTATTGCATTTTATGTCGCATCAGCTCACTTTCCATGATTCAAATTGTTATTTAGATATCAATGGTCATCTATGAGTTTTAGACAACCTAAACCGCCTCAAATTTTAAGAGAGGGACTCCAAATGGAACTACAAGTGTTTTCAGCTGTATCTTAGCTTAGATCACACCAAAAGTTCTTGTTCAATTGTCAAGCTTTTCACACCTTTTAAAGAAATTTTACCGATGAATTCAACACAAGATTATTGCAGGTCCAATAACAATCCCTAACCAACATTTGAGGCTATTTAACTTGTCCAAAACTAATGTTTTATTGTCGTTATCTGCAAATACATGTTCATTATGGCAAGTGCAGGCGAGTGCTACACAAAATGAGCTGGATCAGGGGTCGGCAACCACTTTTAGGTCAAGGTCCACAAAATTTGATTACGTGCTGTCAAGGGCCCACCAAAAAGACGTTGTTAGGTTCAGGGGCCCACAAATTAATGATCAAGGAGCATTGAGCCCACCACTACAGGACTGCGAATGGCTCGCGGGCCCACTATTTTGGACGTTCCCTATAGCTCCTTGGCCCACCAATGACCATCTTTGGCCCCACATGTTGCCGACCCCTGAACTGGATGGTGCTGCATTTTATGACTACTTTTTTATCCTTTAACGAACAACTGATTGGGAGGTCACCGTGCTAATACTGGGGTCAAAATTGCACGCTGACACAAAAGTTTGACCTATTTTGAAACTTCTCAATGTATACTGGACACGAAAGAACAGAGATTTAGTATCATAAGCTCATTCGTTGCACATTTATTATTATATTTTCTATTTCACAGGTTGTTCTTAAAGGAATCTTTATCACTCAGAATCCCTTTTTTATTTCAAAACATACTAACATTGTCGTTGATTTAAAATAGACTCGAAATTTCAGGATCCCTACAGTTTTGGGAACAAGTTTAAGACGAGGATATTACTAAAATCTACATAAATTTCGTCCTTGTTTTGCCCCTATTTGTTGACGGATTTTGAAGCTTCGATTTAATTTCTTTTCTTTATCTTTATTGCGAGGACTTGCCTCATTGGATCGAGAAAACAATGTTCAATCTCTACAGCATCCATATATTTTAATCTTGTTTATTTTTTGTCCATTGAGACGGACCCATTCTGGTTTTTTTTCTGGTGAGGGTGCCATTCGAGGCATGAATCTACTAGACCGAAATGAGGGTGGGTGAAAACTTGGGATCGAACCCATAAACCCGAGCATAACTCGGTCGCGCGTTATTCAACTGTGCTACACCATCTTCCCTGATTAAATTTCGCCTTATTGTAAAATACATCAACCCTCAACTGTTTTTCCAACGGATTGAGAACCCACCAACCGTACCTTGGGGTCCATTGGTGCGAATCCTGGCCTTACAGAGTCCTAGCAGTCCGTGGGATTACACGCAATGAAACTTTTAATGGACAAATTTATCAACATTCCCGAGGGGGAGGTAAGACAAATGCTATTTGGAATGATGTTTGAAGAGTATATTTTACATCGCTATCACTATAAAGTTGTGTCGTATTTACCACACAGAAAAGGAAAAGCCCCGTTTTTTCGTTTTCTTATGTACTAAACTTTGGAAAAAAACAGAAACAATCTCAACTCTCATGTCTCTTGTTCGAGATATGACAAAATAAGATAACAAAGACTCTTTCATGAAAGAAAAACTTCGCATTTGGAAAAAATGAAGGACAGCACATTTGTATTTATCCGGCCTTTCTCTCATAAAAACGACCAATTCAAAGATTAGAACGTCATTAACCAGCCTACGGTATCGGAAACCTCTCACAGACAGATTGTTAAGAGTGCATTTAGCCTCATTATTGGTAAAAATAGGGTCTTAATCTTCGCACAGGAACAGCCTTATAGAAACCTACAAATCCGATTATCTTCTTTGAATAAACAACCACGGATTGGACTGTACGTGGTCAATGAAGCTTTTGGTTTTTGAGAAATTCTAAAAATGTGGAAATTAGTTTGACTGATGAGTGGTCGGGGGAATACCCACCTCTGGGGTCGGGCAGCCCAGGGTAGGTTGAGACCATTATTTCAAAAGTAATGTGGCCGGAATGGGTTCCTGTTGACAATGTTACCTTTGTCTTCGCATGATTGGGTTTTACCCAGTGTTGAGTTCTTCTGATCTAATTGCAATCAGACAATGAGGTTGAGTAACATTAGGAGTAAGTCTTAGTGAGCTTTAAGGAGTCCATTGAGTGTATATTGAACATGAAAAATTATCAGAATAGATGTACTAAGTGGTGGAGGAGATCGGGTACTTCACAATTCTCCACCTATCGTCTTTAACTTCTGGAAGCTTGGATAACATCCATCAAAAAATTTACACTGATGGGGTATGACATTGTTAAATATTAAATCCCTTCTTAAAAAAGCTTCTGCCTCTTTGGGATCGTCTGAAGAAGAGCACTATAACAACAGAGTACGGTCATAAAGTGTGGCATCTAGTGGATTACATACGGCAGCAGCTCGCAGTTCCCATGATACACATGTTTTTGAAGATTGTAACGGTCACTCATAAGTTTTGGACAAACTAAAGTGCCTAAAACGTTGATGGCGGAACTCCAAATAGAACTTTAATTGTTTTTCTGATGAATTTTGGCATAGATCCTGCCTGAATTACCTTTTCAGTAGTCAGATTTCCTTGCCAATTTGAAAGGGATTTATCAGTGATTTCAACCAAAAACCACCACAAGTCTATTAACAATCAATACTCAGTCAACATTTGAGGCACTTTAGTTTGTCCAAAACTGATGGTTGACCGTTGCGATCTTCAAAAATGTGTGTAAGATGGGAAATGCGAGCTGTTGCCGCATGAAATCCACTAGACGGCGCACTTTGTGTTCGCACTCTGTTAGTATAGTGCTCTAGTCTGAAGAAGACAAGGTTGATGCCAGACAAAGCTGGGGCCTAGAAAAATCTTCTTTTTCTTTGTGAATCAGAAATTCTAGACCTTTCAAGGATTAAAGCCAGCTGACAATCACGTTTGTAAACCATCAACTGACCCAGGAACAACTAGAATTTGATGGACTGTGCACGGCCAAGCAAGATCGAGCAGATTTACAACACAAAAAAATAAGAAGCCCCATTTTTTCCCTTTTTCCTATGTACTAAATGGATTAGTGTCGTCGGAAAAATTCAGCTGGGGATTTTGAGCCAAACTGGCTAGGGTTGGATCAGAATTAGGCTTGGGCATTTCAAAGTTTAAGCTTGCCACGTGCGGGAAGAGTTCGTTTCGATTGGTTGTCAAAATGAGGAATCTGAATTAGGCTTGATAGTCGAAATTATTTTTTGTGGGGTTAGTCTTGACTCTGGCGTATGCCTAGCCATTTTGGCCTCAGAATCCCCGGCTGAAAAATAAGATGAAAAAATGATCAACATGTTTTTTAAGATTTTTTTTTTAGTTTAGCTTTATAGAATAGGGAAGCCAACTAAGAAGAAGACATGTCTGAGCATATGTGTGTGAATAATCTGATACCCCCTTTACATGAGCAAGGACATTTTACAACATTCTCTACAATTTGGAAAAACAGTCAAAACTAAAAACATGCTTGAAATAAGATTAACTCTCGAATTAAGATTAATTTTGCTAACGGAAAATGGTTCTTTATTCAGGTATAATTATACTTTTAAAAGGCATTTCATTAAGATTCAGGTTAGCTGAATAGAGTGTCTGAAACTAAATTAATCAGTGAAGACCAAAAGGGCTATTAACCAAAACCGCCGAAACCGAAAGCAGCTGACTAAATAATCAAATGCATGCAAATTTACTTTTTTTTTTGACTCATAAAATTTCACGAACTCTCGAGTCCTCTTCAATAACTCGAGTAGTCCCTAATTTTGGGAAAAAACAGAATTCGAGTAAACTCCCACAGCCTTTACTAACATTTTTATAGCAAAAGCTTGGATGAATTTAACTTTCCTAATATTATTTTTAGATGTACGTAAGTGGGGATTTACTGATAAACGCTGCATAGTAAAATGTGATTATTTTGGATGGTTAATGATTTTACATTCTACCACAGATAAATATATCCACAAACGATTTTTGACCAAAGGAATAAGCCTTTAATTAAATTATTTTTTGCGAACAGGGCCCCAAACAAAATTATTTCGTGACCAAATTTGCTTCAATCAAGTCATTTTTGAAAAGAAATTTTTAAATGAGCTGCGGTAAATGAAGTTTTGGAAAATGAGGAGGTCCCTTTGTATTACACTGTAATGTGTAACACTTGTACTTTTGGTATTTAGCGTCCAACTACTTTAACCATATACCTTCACATTTTTACGAAAATATCATGATGGACCGTGTCCATCCGTCAACTCGAATCATTAGTGGATCAAATATTAGATCAAAATGGAAGATCTGACTTACACATATGGTTACCTACGTAAATGTTCAAGCGGATGTGTAACAACATTTATAATTTAGCCAAACATGAAGAGCTTATCTAGATAGGTTAGCCCTTACTCAGAACACTGCATTGCAAGCAACACGGTGACAACCCTTATGAAATTGTTTGTTGAGCAGTCCTCTTAATTGATGAATGCCTCGCCATTGGCAACCTAGTGTCTTGGTCGAGCCGTAACTTGTTCCACCTATAGGTACTGAAAGAATATTGGCAATTCAACATTAAAAATGATTATTGGTAGGAAAAGGCTAAGAAAGCACTTTTCACGTTTATCCACTTTCCAATCTGCTTTTGGGAGGATTGACTTTACATTAGCTGATTGAGAGACAATGTCAAAAGCGAGCTTAGGTTTGTCGCAAATAAATTATAGATGTTACATGGACTGAAGTTCAACGATCCTTAATGTTGCTGGTCATAAACAAATGGAATTAATTCTAATGAACTCAAGTCCGAGCTTTAAGATAAGGTTTGTCTTTGGGCCGGAAAGGTTTCCTTCGCCGGAAAAACACGTGCAAAATAGAAAAAAGCAAGTTCAAAATCGGAAAGTAGTTGACAGTTCAGAATTGTTTTAGAATTTGATAAATTAGAATTTTCATAAAATATTATATATCCACCCCCTATTTATTATTGATAGATTTTCACTCGTGCTCCAACACATAGATAAATGAAATAGAGATATCTCAATTTTGACGTCGACAAAACCGCCCTCTATGAGGGATTACCTAACAACATTGGTAAAAATGATTGTTTCATAAGGTACGTCATAGAGTGCGCCACCGTGTTTGTAACGCAAATATCCTTTTTGAAGTTCGATTCTCCGAGTCAATTCAGAAAATACAGCCTACGTCATCTAGAGGTCACGGATCTCCGCACTGTCACGGCGGTCTGCCTGCTTTGCTAGAATTGAGAAGTCTGGGGGTAGTTTGTGTCCAACACTACTACTCAAGATCATTTCAATCACGTAAAGTTATTCACAAATGTAAGCGTATATAGTTGACATTTTCGTCGCATATCTTATTAGAAACCAGATTTGAAATTGATAATTTTTGAGACAAAAGTCTTTGAAATTGATAAATATTGACCAAAAAATTGAAAATCGAGTTTTACTGAGACATTACATTTTCTTATTTGAGGCAAGATCCAAATCATTTTTTGTCGAAAATCTCAAATTTCTGCCATTAGATTGCTGTATCGCTAGATTTACCCATGGTTTATAACCACGTTTGATCTAGTTTCTTTTAAGCTCTTTTTAACAAGCGCCAATGTTTTTTACATTGTCTTCAAGATCTTCCGGCATTCAGGCATTGAGTATTTGACTATTTAATCATCTCTTGTTCTTAACACAAGTTTACTAAAGGTGTTCTAATTTTGCCATTGACATGCAGTTAAGGCGTAATGTTCATCAAAGGTGGACGGCTTTTCATCTATTGCCTATGCTTTGGAGGGTTTCTTCTCCAATGTTGGGAGCTCTTTTTTAAAGCATTTGATGGTGAAACCACCATCATTTCATCGTAAGCCTTCTGTGATCCTAATGTCTTTGAACGCTTTATTGGTTGCTAAAAATTCTTGTTTACCCCAAACAGAAAAAAGCCTGCAAAGGATGGCGAACTTGTTCTACCCCGAATGTCAATATGTCTTATCCCGCCGACCACTCGCTCTCGTCTTACACAATTGGGTCTTTCTCCAGACTCTTGGGACGACGGACAATTCCATCCTGATTTTGTTGGAGATCCAAGTTGGCCAATTACGTCTGAAAATAACACCAATCTGTATGATTTGTCCATGTTTTCATATGAAGAGGTGTTTCAAGACGTGCACATTTATGGGACCATTGCAAAGACCAATTTCCAAACCTACAAAGTAAGACCAGACGTTTTTTTTTTTTTTTTTGGGGGGGGGGGGATTTTTTATTACCGCTATAAGATATGGAACTCCCTGCAAAGAGAGTTAATGATTAATATAGTATATATTATTAACGTTTATCCGGAATTTGATCTACCAATGAGTTACTGTTGGCAGATCTGTACAACCTTTGAATAGTGGGTTGGTCAGGTATAGAATTTCAAAATTTGTCCAATCCTGCCTTAAATGCTGTTAGAGGATCAGCTCCTACATATTCCCGACGAAGATTAATGGGCAACAAATTGAACAATGAAGGAGCCCGATAAAGAAGAGAGGAGCACTTCATTGTTCGAACTAGCCTTGATTCCTTAGGATTTGGAGGTGTTCTCAGAGCGCACGTAAAACCTCTACGATCGCTCCAACTGATCTCAAATCCTGGGTTAGGACAGAGCCCATGAATGCTCTTAAAAACATACAGTATCAGATACCTTTCATACCTTCTCTGAGTACTGTTCAACCCTAACTTCTTGAGCCTCTCCCAATACGAGAGCTCTCTCATTCCTGTGATGTTTCTAGTGAAACATCGTTGGACCTGCTCGACCTTTTGCAAACCTCCCAAACTCATTGGAGCCCAAATGGGTGAGGCATATTCAAGATGTGGCTGAACAATAGACTTTTACAGAGTTAGCATCGTAATACTATCTCTGGACTTGAAGGTGCGACAGATCAAGAAGCACTGGACTCATGGAGTGGGAGGCAAGCAATGAGAATAATGATTTCCAGTAAGAGCAATTCAATTACGTTCTTCTGCAAATGAGACCTTGCATATGTTGACAAGAATACGTGTTTCAATTTTCAGCTCAATCGAACGTCGGAGACAAAAGTTATGCTCTCTCAAAGTTCAGTGCAAATCCTACAGAGAATGAATGAACTCGCCCTTTTGTGGTAATCGTTTTACCACAAAAGGGCGAGTTCATTCATTCTCTGCTCTCTTCAGTACATAAGTTTGAGAAGGCATAACTTTTCACTCCGGCGTTCGATTGGGCTGAAATTTGAAATACGTGTTCTTCTCAATGCAAGCCAGGTCTTATTTGCAGAAGAACGCAAATGGTTCGTTTCTGCTGGAAATCATAATTCTCATTGATAGCCTCCCACTCCATGATTTCCGTGCTTCTTGGACAGATCCAGCCACATGTTTGAAATGCCTTCCCCATTTTCAACTGGATATGCTCATCAAACTTTCCATCATCTTGGATGACAACTCCTAAATTCCTGATTGATTGGGAGATTTAGACTTGATTTCCATTCTGAAGCAGGAATCATCTGTAAATGAAGCCATAATTAGGCTGATTTCAATTTTTGGTGAGGTTAATTTGTCTCTGTGCATTCCAGAAATGGCACTGAAAGGTGGGCCATTGTCTAGAATTCCAAAGGTTAGAACGAAATTGTTTAACAGGAGTTGTCAGATTTCAAATAGACTTGACGCACTTCAAATCCATTTGTTGTAGCTAACAATCAAAGCAAATTGGATGTGATCCAAGCAAAGAATAGGGCCTCCATTGAGTCCGATCAGTAAGTGAAGGAAAGTAGAGAAATCCAGGAGTCACTGGATCTCAAAATTTTTAGATAAGGACTTGGAGAAAGTCTATTCTTGGGTTGGCGAGAGTAACATGGCATTGAACGGGATGAAATTCCGCACAATGACGTATGGGGCGTCAAAATTAGATGTTCCGCTCAAAGATAATGGAGGATGTGATATTAAACAGGTATCGTCTATCAGTAATTTAGGAGTTGTCATCCAAGATGATGGAAAGTTTGATGAGCATATCCAGTTGAAAGTGGGGAAGGCATTTCAAACATGTGGCTGGATCTATCCAGGAACCCCTGATCTATCGCACTTTCAAGTCCAGAGATAGCATTACGATGCTAACTCTGTATAAGTCGATTGTTCAGCCGCATCTTGAATATGCCTCACCCATTTGGGCTCCAATGAGTTCAGCAGGTTTGCAAAAGGTCGAGCAGGTTCAAAGATGTTTTACTAGGAACATCACAGGAATGAGAGAGCTCTCGTATTGGGAGAGGCTCCAGAAGTTACGACAGTAGAGTACTCAGAGAAGGTATGAAAGGTATCTGATACTGTATATTTTCAAGAGCATTCATGGGCTCTGTCCTAACCCAGGATTTGAGATCAGTTGTAGCGATCGTAGAGGTTTTACGTGCGTTTTGAGAGCACCTCCAAATCCAAGGGAATCTAAGCTAGTTCGAACAATGAAGTCCTCCTCTCTTCTTTATCGGGCTCCTTCATTGTTCAATTTGTTACCCATTAGTCTTCGTCGGGAAAATGTAGGAGCTAATCCTCTAAAAGCATTTAAGGCAGGATTGGACAATTTTTTAAATACTATTCCTGACCAACCCACTATAAAAAGGTTGAACAGATCTGCCAACAGTAACTCATTGGTAGATCATATTTCATATAAATGTTGATTTGTTTAAGATTATTTGTTAAAAAGTTGATTTAACATAATATGTAGTAATGTTAACATTTAACTTTCCGTACAGAGAATCCCATTCCTTTTAGCGGTAATAAAAAATCCGCAGCCCCAAAAAATGGTACCATAGTAGAAATAACTAATTCAATTACGTTGATCTTCTACATACTAATGTTTTTGTTAATATTTTGCTTCAAGGAGGTCAACGAAAGTGTGTTTAATAAGTACTCATCTTTCATGAAATTTAATTGAAATCATAAAATTCACGCCCATAGGAAATGAATACCAAGCAAAGTGGTAAATGCTTCACTTTCCTCTTTGATGAAGTTCCTGCAACGTTGAAAATGAATGTGGTATTAAATTTAAAAGATGTGTTCGGTTCGCAACCAGGGCGTTTTCGTCTATATATTCATGACAGAGGCCAAGAAGTGTTATTAGTGAATCAGGTAAGCTAATTTTAGTTGTATGTTAAGGTCTATCGTTGAAACTCAAATCTAGATAAACCCTTTAGTGGTGGTTAGACGTGCGAAAGTTAATCATTGATATTCTACCAAGAACGAGGAACAACATCATAATACAACAACAGACTCATGAAAGAATATCCAAACCGGAGGGAACTATTCCAGGTTGCCGAGAAGATTGGAGCTCCTTGGATTATTATGAATGTGCGGACGAGTTCTTGCAAAGGTTGAGGGAGCCACATAAGTGTCGTTCTCCTTTTAGCATTGCCTTGAGTAAGACTAATTTCTTACGTTCTGTTTCTTTATAGTTAACTATTTTAGCACCATTTTACAATTTGCGGAGACGTCTGCAATGGATATTGTATCTACTTCTACGAGTACATAATGCTCAAACAAGACCCCCTAGTTATTTGACTCGATAATTTTGTCGTGATAACTAACTTGTCTTCGTTGCTTAACTCTCAAGTGAGATGGAAAGTGAAGGAGCATTTATTTTTTCCTTTCAAGATCAAACTGTTGAAGCGGAGAAAAAACCCATCTGCACCTCATTCTATGAAACCAAATCGGTCGATGATCAAGAATCCAGAGCTTTTTGGTTTAAGGAGCATTCTACGAAATGTCCCGACTATTGCAAAGAGGTCTATTACAAGGCATCAACCACGGATCGTGAAGAATTTGGTCAAAATTCAACGGCCATTTATATGAAATTTGGCACAACCAACATAATGAGGGAGAAGGAGGTCTACATTTACGATTGGACTTTCATAATTTCTACGTTTGGAGGAAGTTTGGGACTATTCTTCGACTCTTTAGACTATTTTTGGATGTGATTAGGCTTTTTTGCATTGCCCAATTTTTCCCATTTACTTGCCCAATAAAAGGCAACTTTTGATTTACGTGCTCACAAAGTACAATTCATGTATTAATTTGGCCAAAATTGACATATTTCGCAATTATTTGTCCAAAAAATGGCAAATAAAATGATATATGGCCAATAAACTTTAAGAGCTAACAAATAGCAAAAAACATGTCTTCGAACATTATTATTTATTTGTCTCATCTTATTTGTCTACATCAACGGTTCTTTAAATTGGGGACCCTGAAGAACTTTTGAAAAACACAAAAACTGTCAGTTTTCCAAATTTTTAAACGTCTAATTTCAACAAAGGCTGTTATATTTGATTGAGAATTATGATTGTTGAAAGTTACCATCACAATCAGTGTTATTTCAATTGTAAGTTAATTTTTGTTTAACCCAACTTTTTTACGCTGGGCTTCTCAAGAAGCTCTCAGGGGGCCTTGAGCTCAAAAAAGTTAAAGAACCTCTGTTCTATATTTTGCAACTGCGAATAGGCTTTTACAACAATATTTTAAAAAGTTTTAACGTTTCGCAACCTTTCTTTTTTCTTCAGCAAGATCAAACACTTCTTCTTTGCTCATTTGATTCATGAGTTTGAAATGTTTGACAAAAATGCATCGTCAATTTTGGATAGTTAGGTGTGTGTGATTAAGAGAGTTTCTTTTATATTTTGATATTTTCTAATGAAATGATATTTATATTTTTGGGCGACTATTCTGAAGAGGATATATCATATCATAATCATATTTGTAAATGATTGCTCTAATTACTAACCAACAACTGAGCTCTTTAAATAATCTAAAGTTCAAGTTGATATTGGACCTTACCTGAAAACAAAAGGACACAATTAAAAGGTGTGGAAGTAAACTACCTTTGTCCTGTTCAGGAATTCTATAACTTCAAACGAACTATCAACATCCAGGAATTAAAATTTTTCTTAAATGTGCAATATAACATGCTAGCAATCAACCTGCTATCTAATCAGTATGATTGGTTACCCGAATTCATTATATTAGTCATGTGATGCACAAAAACATTCGTGAACAATGTTGTTCCATATCTTGAAAATGCTCTTCAACCCAGATTTTAATTTTAGTATACAAATTGAAACTTAAATCAGTAAAGCTTTGTTGCAAAGAGTTTCAAATGTCAAATCAAATGTCAATGGCTTCATTGAGAACCGTTCTCTGTCATTTTACTTCTAACTTAAAAAACTCAATCTTCCACTTAATAAACCTACTATAAAGAAGCCAGAGTGGCCACGCGTACTAGCGCGTTCTTAAAAGTGCCGAGTGCAAGTGCTTCCCAGACGGCGTAGGTTCGAATCCTGTTGGGGATAGAATTGACACTGTCGGGAAAAATCCTTTCTAAGGAAGCCAGAGTGGCCGCGCGTACTAATGCGTTCTTGTAAGAGCCGAGTGCAAGTGCTTCCCCAGACGGCCGAGGTTCGAATCCAGTTGGGGATCGGATTGAAGCTGTCCGAGGTTCGAATCCAGTTGGGGATCGGATTGAAGCTGTCGGGAGAAATCCTTCAATTTACAGGGAATCGCATTCCTTGTAGCGGTAGTAGAAAATCCGCAACCAAAAAAACAAACAAAAAAAATAACAGTTAACAATTTCCCTGGAAGTATTGATTATTCCGTCCTGTGGGTAGCCCGTTTTTGGAAATTCGATAAATCCAGGTATTATATAGATATCTATGTCCTGGCCTATAACATCCCCACAAACATCAAACAAAGCTCAAAAGTGATGCCTTGTTACTAAAGAGGCAAATTTTTGTTCAAGAATGGGATAAGTCACGTTGCAAAACAAGACAACAGACACCTTAGCCAAAAGTTGAGTCCAATAATGACCAGGGCCACCAGATAGCTGAAAATTACATTTTACACTGTAATTACCAAAATCTTCTTTCTTTACAGGGAATCCCATTCCTTGTAGCGGCAATATAAGAAATCCGCAACCCACAAAAAAACCAACATAACATTTTAAGTTGAAACAATAATATTTAGTTTATCTTTGGGGCTACAAGAAGCATGTAAATTATATTTTACGGAAAACTGGACCCACCGGACAAATGGACCCACCGGACGACTCGACACTCCAGACAACTCTACACACCAGACAACTCGGCACACCGGACAACTTGACCCACCGGACAACTTAACCCATTGGACAACTCGCAAGGCCATAAAACTGGACCAATCTAATCCCATATTACAAAATTCAAGAATCGAATTTGAAGCCACGTCATTGAGAATGTTCTTCCTTCTCAAAAATAACAACCGTGAGGAAGAGCATGCACTCAGCTGCAGAGAGCTTTGATCTTCTCATTTTATCTTAGACATTCGAACTCATATCAATAAACAAACTCTTGGTAAAAGTGGCTCTGCCAAAAGGGGCTCTGCCAAATCACTTATTCCAAATGAGATTGAAAAAGGCTCAGGCAAGAAAAAATGAGTAAGTGTCGAGTTGTCTATTGGATCGAGTTGTCCGATGGGTTGAGCTTGTCCCATCTAGAGCAAGTAGACCGATTATTGTACTGTTTTACCAACCAAGTGGTCGGTCGTACGACATCCAGGAGTCTAGCTAGTTGTCGTGTGCCAGTTGTCGTGTGAGAAATTATCTACCTCTGTGGGGTTGTTTATCCAAAGCAAAGTTGATAGGTTATATCATATTATCATATGATATACATTATACCACTGATAAGTAGTGATGGACCGAAAGGGCTCATAACCCCCGAAACCGAAAGTTTCGGCCGAAAGAAGACTTAACCGAAACCGAAAGCAACTGACTACAAAATTGTATAAATCGAAAATCCACCTTAAAAATTATATTGCTCACGTGATGGAAAGTCGCAAATTTTGAAAAATCGGGAAACTTAAATTGCAGAGATTTTTGGACAATTTTTTTTTCGATTTTGTTGCCAAACACCCTCCTTTATAGTGCATGTCAGCTTTCGTTTTTGATGGGCATATTCGAAACCGAAACCGAATTTTCGGCCGAAAGCGCTTTCGGTCCATCACTGATGGCACACCACTGAAGAAACAAGACAAGGGGCTGTAACATCAATATTGAAGAACTGGGTGTTTCAAAAGAAACGGAGAACCTAATTCCATCGTCTTTAACTCGTGATTGAAACCACGTATGAACTCTTTAGATAGAATTGGTCAAACACTTGGCTTACACTTGGCTTGAAAAGTCAGAAAAGCAATTTCACCCAAGCTCAATATTTAAGCGACGCCGATTTTTCTCCTGAGCCCGTATTCTCAACTCGTTCTTGGTACTCTTCCTGTTGTAAAGTCCTACTTCTATGTACTAACTTCGTACTTGAAGTCTTACTTCAAGTACCAAGTACGAGTTGAGAATACTGGCCCTGGAGGGCTATTTATGAAAACAGCGTTCGTGACTCGAACTTTTCTGTGCCTTCCGAAATTTGGCTAAAGTCACAAATAAGGCGACTTAGGGGGAGTGAACCATATGTTACGGACATGGTTTCCTGTTCCGATTCTTATGCATCACCCAGTACACCTTTGCCTTAGTACCTCTTGCCTTGTACCGAAACATGATTTACCCATTCTTGAACAATAATTTACCACTTACCTCGATCGAAGTATGTATTGATTTTTTGGCAAAGAAGGACTGCAGTCAAGTGAATTCGTGAAAAAATATCCTAGGATCTACTTATTTATCGACAAAAAGATCAATTCAAAAGAGCTTCGGGAAAATAAGTTTTGGCAAAATGGGTAGGTTCTCTTGCAATGTATGCTAACTGTTTAGTGTCCAACGACTTTTAATATCATCTTCACATGCTCCTACGAGAATATAATTCTTGGAAATTTCTCGTTTCAAGGAACGGCTCCATCCGTCAATTCGAATCATTGGTGGATAAATTATTTCATGAATATGGAAGATCTGTTAACATACATGGTAACCTAAATGCTCAATAGTGTGTAACAACATTCAGCCTTCCATAAATAACTTTTGATGATGGGATAGCCCTTACTCAATAGATGACCAGACATGCATTCAAAGTCTGTCCATTGTTTTTGGGACTCTTTGCCAAGGTTTTCCCCAAAAAGCCCTTTCATACTGTATATTCATTCATTCACCCAATCAACCTTGTGTTGGTTTAGTTTTCTTCCTACGGAGAGAGTTTTTGTTGGCGACAGTCATCAGAATTGGATTTGTTATCGTCATCTGATAAATTTAACGAACAGGGTTGCTCGTTTTTATAATCGTAGCAAACAATCATGTTTTCCTAAATCTGGAATGTTTGAGGCTTTGACCCAATTAATTGTTCCAAAAAGCTTTTTTTGCATTTGCTTTTGAGCAACCAGCCAGAAAATACTCTTGAAGCCATATCTTTAACTACACATCTTTTCCATGAAACGAGAGTTTCCATTCATTATTCAAAATTTGTTTGCACATAAAAAACTCACAGGCCGCCACTAAAAATTCCGGTGTCAACCTTTCCCAAATTGTTTGTTGAACAATTTTCTTAATTGCTTAAAGCCTCGCGCTCGCCATGAGTAATCTGCTTTCAGAGGCAAGTCGCAACTTGTTCCTCCTTTAGATACTGAGAGTAGATTGGCAATCCACTAAAAAACATATTTTGGGTATGAAAAGGGTAAACACTTTTCACATGTTTTCCACTTTCTAATTCATCGCTAAACACTTAAGTGGATTGATTGCACATTTGCTGATTGAGCGACACTCACATAAGTGAGCAAAATAGACGCTACATGGATTGAAATTCCACTGTCAAAAGTAGTGCTAAGCATAAACAACTGGAACTCTAATGAACTTACGTCCGAGCTTTGAAACAAGCTTGTTCATGGACCTACTTGGTTTCCTTTCCGAAAAGATGTGCAAAAATAAAAAGAAACTTCAAAATCACGCAGCAATGAACCGAAAAAAACATCAGCGAAGACCTTGCGTCGCCAGACCCATCTTACGTTGATTTCCAGCATGGTTGCCAGGACGAGAAGTACGATGCTAGTTTTGGGCAATATCTTAAGTCCTTTTCCTTGATGATTATCTTCTTTTGAATTGCATCAATTAGCTGAAAGGCACCTATTTTTGAGAAATGATCCTTTTCGAAAAAACGATGGCCATTGATGAAACAGAGTTGACAAATGGCCAAAAAGTGGCATCAAAGATTATGTCCTGGCAACCTTGTTGGAAATCAACGCAAGATGGGTCTGGCAACGGAAGGTCTCCGCTGATATTTTTCTCGGTTCATTAGCAATTGTCAAGAATTGTAAAAAAATTGGAACTGACAATTTTGCTTAAAACCTTTTTATCCGCCCTATGTTCATTATCAATAAGATATTTAAGGCAGATTATGTTGATAAATGGTGTTGACGTTAGCTATATTTGATCTCAATTTCGTTTAAACCCTCTTTTTTCAAGTGCAAGCGCCAATCTTTTTACACTGTCGCCAGAACCGCCCATCAGTCATACATTTAGTATATGATAATTTGAACACATCTTGTTCTAACCACAAGTTTATTAAAGGTGTAGGCTTTTGCCATTGTTTTAACCACAAGTTTGTTAAGGGTGTAGGATTTTGACATATACCTGCAGTTGCTATCCAATGTTCATCAAAAGCGCACGACTTATTATCTATATCCTTTGCTTTGGAGGATTTCTCCTCCAATGTTGGGAGCTCTTTTTCAAAGCACTTGACGGTGAAACCACTATCGTTACATCGTAAGTCTTCAGTGACCCTCTAGTCTTTAAATGCTTACTTGGCCGATCAAGGGCAAATCTTGTTTACCCCAAACAGAAAAAAGCCTGCAAAGGATGGCGAGCTTGTTCTACCCCGAATGTCAATATGTCTTAACCCGCCGACCACTCGCCCTCGTCTTACACAATTGGGTCTTTCCCCAAACTCTTGGGACTACAAACAATTTCATCCAAATTTTGATGGAGATCCAAGTTGGCCAATTACGTCTGAAAATAACACCAATTTGTATGATTTGTCGATGTTTTCATATGAAGAGGTGTTTCAAGACGTAATCATTTATAAGAACCTTGAGTTTACCCATTTCGGAACTTACAAAGTAAGAACACTCTTAAATTATGTCTTCAACAATTCTAAAATTTGGGATTAAGTTTTTTTCCCGGGGGGTGGGGAATTGGATTCCTGCTAATAGGAATGCGATTCCTTGTGAACAAAAAAAAAAATCATAAAAAGAACTAAAACAAAAAGCATTTTTTTTTTAAATAATGACAGAGAGAAGTTATTTTCTTTTTGGAAAAATGGCAAATGCAGAACTGCAAGGGATTTTCTAGTACCGTTACAGGAAATGCGATTCCTTGTAAACAATTAGTCATAAATATAATAATTCAAACAATAAACATTCGTACGAAATTTGATCCACCAACGAGTTACTGTTTGGCAGATCTCTTGGCTGAATTGGCTGGAACTCTTAAATAGCGGGTTAATCTGGAATAGTAATTAAAAAAATTTCCAACCCTGCTTTAAAAGCTGTCAAAGGATCAGCTCCTAAATATTCCCAACGAAGACCAATGGGCAAAAGATTGAACAATAAAGGAGCACAATGGATAGGTAAGAAGTGTTTTGTACAAGTACTAAGTATAAGTGTACTGATGGGAAAAAACCTATCTTTCAACCTTTCTCACGCGAGGTTGCTAGCTTTAGGTTTGCCATCACCCCTTACATAGTACACCACATTGCAAAATCAAGAAGCAAATTCTGGTAATTGCGACGATGTGAGGTCCGAACTTTAGTGTGAACCGGTGTTACCAGAATTTTTCGGACCAGTCATGCCAAAAAACATCAAGAAAAAGGCCTGATTTTTTTTGACAGAAAGAAATTGTGTCATGCCATGAGTGTCATTTGAGCTAACAAATTTGGAAATCAAAAGTAAGGATTTGAAGCAATTCAGACCTTCTAGATTTTCTCCAAAGAATGAATGTTAGATTAAAAATATTCAATAATAATCTGGAATCTGTAAATTGAGAATCTGTTAATCAAGAATTTTTGTTGGGGCAATAACTAAATATGTTTTTGCTTCTCTTTTGAAAGTAAAACATGTTTTAAATGGTAAGTGTAATCCATGGCATTTGCCAATTTGCAATTTGATGAAGACATACAATATCAGATATCTTTCATACCTTCTCTGAGTACTATACAGTCCTCACTTCTGGCCACTCTCCCAATACGATGATGAGAAAGGTAAAAAATAGACCTTAAAGTTTATTCTTTATTTTTACGCGTAAAATGTAAGGCAGAAGATATGAATGGTTTAAAACTTTCCGGACACATTAGCTCGTATGCTATGATGGCAAAGCTAGATAGTTGATTGCAAGTTTACTTCAGAGTGTGCTTGCCTGGTTTTCTCCATCGATTTGGCTTTTCTCGAGTGTGATGGTCCGTTTCAATTTTGAAATTCCCAAACATCTATCATCGTTTGCTTGCCCACTTTCAAAGCAATCACCTATTAGAATAGGTAGAATTTCAGCTACCCCCACATTTCTCCTTTTGTCTCTTCCTTGCACCCTTTTCAACCCCGCGCTCAAGAACAGGGGGCGTGCAATTTTTGACAGCGAATTCGAAGAAATACTGAAAGGAAGTTGGCTTGGAGTTGGTTCGATCGGCGTTGAAGTGTTCGAATGGGAATGCTTCAACGAGGCCGGAGAACTTCCCTCTTTGCATACTTCCAGTCATGCTTCTCGTCAATCAAGCCTCATGTTAAGGTCAAATAGTGAGAAGGTTTACTTGAAGTTGACTTGAAGTCAATGCTACTAGCACACCTTGGCGCACGCTTAACATACCAGCTACTGTATATACATACTTTAACGAGTTTTAAACTATTCGTTTTCTTCCACGGTGACATAACTTGGGGTTTCGCTCAAATGGCGAAAGTAATATAAAATTGAATTTTGTTTATCTTGCATTTACTAATTTTGTTGCCAATTTTTCTTCGAGATGTCAAGGAATTTGTTTAGCAAGTACTGTCTTTTCATGCACTTAAATTGAAATCATGGAATTTGCACCCATAGGAAATGAATACCAAGCAAACCGGAAAATGCTTCACTTTCCTCTTTGATGAACATCGTGCAACACTGAACACGTCTTTGGTGTTGCATTTGAAAAATGTGTTCGGTTCGCAACCTGGCCGTTTTCGTATATTTATTCATGACAAAGGTCAAGAATTGTTATTAATGAATCAGGTAAGTAACGTGCTAAAGTTTAATGTCAAACGACTAGGCTAAATGAACCATTTTCTTCAAGTGGTGGTCAAACGCACAGAAGTTGGTCATTGATATTCTACCAAGTACGATCAACGATATTATAATACAACAAAACGCTTATCAGAGAATCTCTCAACCGGAGGGATCTCTTCCAGGATGTCGAGAGGACTGGAGCTCCTTGGATCATTATGAATGTGCTGATGAGTTCTTGCAAAGGTTGAGGGAGCCACATAAGTGCCGTTCTCCATTTAGCATTGCATTGAGTAAGACTTAATTTCTTTAGTTAGTGACATCCACTGTGACAATACAGAGTGGGGCAGAAGTATCCGGACAAAACTTTGAACATAATTTACAGCATCAAGAGCAATTTTTAGCCAATTGTGTATTTAACCAAAAAAGTTTGGACAACAATTAAGAACATTTTTATTCAATATGGTCACCGTTTGCCTTAATGACGGCGTCCAAGCGGCCGACAAAGGCCGAGCAGGCTTTGGCGACCTCGGCCGTGGAGAAGGAGGCCATGTTCCGCTTCACCGACGACTTCAGAGACGCCAGGCTGTTGTGGGGCATCTTGTTGACCTTCCTCCTCAGCTCGGACCACAACTAGAAGTCGCATGGGTTGAGGTCAGGGCTGTTTGAAGGCCACTCGTCTTTCTTGACCACCACGTCAAATTTGATGTCCAAAAAGTTCATGTAAACATTGGACACATGACACGGAGCAGAGTCCTGGATCCACATGAATTTGGTTCCTGGTGGGTACGAGGTTGCCAGCCAGGGCATCACGACCCTCCTTAGAAGCTCCACATACCCGGCGGCGTTGAGCCTGAATTTGGGAGGGAAGACATGGGCTGGCATCACCTTCCCGTCGCTGCTGATGAGGCCAAAGACCATAACCTTGGCAGGATTCTTTGTCTTCATGATGGGAGGCACAACGGTTCTGTTCTCGGCAAGCCATTGGTTGTTCTGGGGGTTGTACGCGCCATCCACCGTGAAGATTGACTCATCTGAGAAAAGTCTGGCTGCGTGGGCCGATATGGACACAGCTGGGTTGGCCTCGATGGACCTCCTCAGGCCCGCCAAGAACCTGGGGGTCCGCTTTTTTGCCCTGTGTGGCCGCAGGGGGCGTGGCCTGTCCCCCGACCAGACTGCAGCCTCTTCACGACCTCGTAGACGGTGGCCCTGGGGTACTTGGTTGACTTGATAATGGCTCTGGCATCCCAATTTCGGTATAATGGTTAAGCTATCATTTGGTACATTTTTATTGTCAGAAAAGCTAATTCACTAGCAGAATCTTAAAAACTGAACTTTTTTTCAATGGATTAGTATGGCTCAGGTTTGTGACAACTTCGTTTTCTTTCCGCCGGGGCCAACTTCCTTGTCCCCATAGTTGTAAAATGACCAAATGATTTGTTTCAAACATGTCTATGACGGCTTGCGGATGACTCTTCACACAAATGAGCACAAATTTTAACGTTCAAGAGATAGATACATGCTGTAAAGGAATTATTTTGAAGAATTGTGGTCAAAATACTGAGTACTTAACGAATTAACACACATCTATCATGGTTTTGGAACAACTTACATGAGGGTAGGATTCCATTCAACTTTGATTCCAGTCTCTTTGGACGTTAAAATATATACTTTAAATATTTTTAGTACCGTGACAAGGAATGGGATACCCTGTAAAGAGAGTTAATGATTAGTATAGTTAATCTAATTACCGTTTATACGAAATTTGATCTACTGATGAGTCACTGTTGGCAGATCTGTACAACCATTGAATAGTGGGTTGGTCAGGAATAGTATTTAAAAATTTGTCCAATCCTGCCTTAAATGCTGTAAGAGGATCAGCTCCTACATATTCCTGACGAAGGCAAATAGGTAACAAATTGAACAATGAAGGAGCCCGATAAAAAAGAGAAAGGATTTCATTGTTCGAACTAGCCTGGATTCCTTGGGATTTGGAGGTGCTCTCAGAACACACGTAAAACCTCTATGATCGCTGCAGTTGACCTAAAAGCCTGGGTTGGGATAGAGCCCAGGAATGCTCTTGAAAACATACAGTATCAGACACCTTTCATACCTTTTCTGAGTACTGTGCAGCCCTAACTTCTTGAGGCTCTCCCAATACGAGAGCTCCCTCATTCCTGAGATGTTCCTAGTGAAACATCTTTGGACCTGCTCGACCTTTTGCAAATCCACCGAACTCATTGGAGCCCAAATGGGGGAAGCATATTTAAGATGGGGTTGAACAATTGACTTGTACAGACTATCTCTGGACTTGAAAGTGCAATAGATCCAGCCGCACGTTTGAAATGCCTTCGCCACTTTCAACTGGATATGCTCATAAAACTTTCTGTCAAGACATGGACCGAACTAGTTTGACCTCTTTATTCAGGGAAAGCAAGTATTTATATACAGAGCGAAATGACTAGAACGAGTGACTAGAATATGAGCAAGAGCAACGACTCAACATTTCCCTGGGGTAGGGTCGAGGGAAACACGCCAAGCACTGGGGCAGGGTCGACGGAAACACGCCACACACTGGGGCAGGGTCGACGGAAACACGTCACGCACTGGGGCAGGATTGACGGAAACACGCCACGCACTGGGGCAGGGTCGACGGAAACACGCCACGTACTGGGGCAGGGTCAACGGAAACACGCCACGCACTGGGGCAGGGTCGACAGGCTGACAGTGGCATCAATCAACAGGCGGACAGTGCCCTGGGTCAATAGGTGAACGCTGGCCCTGATCAATAGCCAGGATGCGGCCTTGGTCAAAAGGTGGGTTGCGGCCTAGATCAACAGGCTGGAATGCGGCTTAGATCAACAGGAAGGAATGCGGTCTCGATCAACAGGCAGGATGCAGCCTCGAATAACAGGCGGGATGTGACCTCGATCAAGAGGCAGGAATGCGGCCTCTTGATTGAGGCTGCATCCCGCCTGTTGATCTGAGATCACTGTGAAATGCATGCCGAGAAGATAAATACGGCATTTTTGAATAGCCCACCGACCACAGATAGTCCTACCAACTGCGCCATGTCAAGACATGGACTGAATTAGTTTGACCTCTTTATTCAGAGTTCTTGAAGTGGAACCAGTAAAATAGGAATAACGTGCAACCTTTGAGCATTATTAAACAAGATTTCAGTTCTTATGTGTCCAATAAACATTGAGAAGTTCAAAAATAGGTCAAACTTTTGTGCCAGAGTGCAATATCGGGAGCTGTATTAGCAAGGTGACCTCCCAGTCTTATGCACTGTGACCTCCCAGTCAGCTGTTCGTTAAAGACCCCATATACAGAGCGAAATGACTAGAACGAGTGACTAGAACATGAGCAAGAGCAATGACTAAATACTTTCCATTATCTAAGATGACAACTCCTAATCCCTCATGGACGATACCTGCTCTATATCACAACCACCATTGTCTTTGAGTGGAACATCTAATTTTGACGTCCAAAACAACAGTTTGCGTTTTTAGATGATGCAAAAATTAAGTGATTCCAAATATAAGAACCACCCGGTAGTGGATCTTGAAGGAATTGCTAACACGCGTCAGACACATCTCTTTGAGCATAACAGTTTCTATTTGATAAAATAATGGAAAATGGGTTGACAGGAACAATGAAATAAACTAATATGACTAAACACTTACAAACATATTCGTTCTTGACCCTCACAATCACAACTGATTTCATCACAAACGTTTCAGAATATCACAATAGACGAGTAACAAATGCTCAGATAGAATCAATTAGCAAGTATCACCAAAGAAACAAATGCCATGAAAACGGGGTCAAGAATGGCGTTTACATCATGGTACCAAAGACATCCCCACAATTCTACCACGAAGGCATTCAAAGGTGCAATCATACATTTTTAAAGAATATAACAAAACCGTAAATATGTAAAATATATATATATTATGTAAAAAAAGTAAAGGTAATTAACTTTAAAATGCAGAAATCATGACATTTGTATGGTAGTCAATTTTTTGACTCGCCCCCCAAAATGGACAGTATCCTGTTTTTTTCATTGCGAGCTATTTTAGGAATATCTAACAAACTGCACGGACGCTTGTCTACTGCAGATATCGGATCTACATTGATGTTAATTAGTGATGGATCAAAAGCACTTTGGAAATGAAAAACTGAAACCGAAACCGAAATTTCGGTTTCGGTTTTAGTTTTGGTTATGTCTACCGAAACTGAAGGCAGATATTCACCATAAAACATAGAGTTTGACAACAAAATCGAAATTTTTATTTGCTCAAAAACCTCTACAAATTAAGTTTTCCGATTTTTTGAAATTTGCAACTACTCAACATTCAACAACACATGAGCAATTCAAATCTTTCAGGTGAATTTTGTATTTATACCCTTTTGTCGTCAGTTGCTTTCGGCTTCGGTTTCGGCTAAGTCCTCTTTCGGCTGAAACTTTCGGTGTCGGTTACGAGCCCTTTCGGTCCATCACTAATGCAAGTGATCAGATACTCAAGTTATTTGACTCAAAATATATATTTTTAGGCAAAATGATGAATTATCGAAATATCAGCTAAATGAACCGTGTAACCAAAATTTTGATGGATCATCTTTTTTTTGCCTTCTTATAATTTTTCATCGTTGCCTAACTCTCAAGTGAGGTGCAAAGTTAAGAAGCATTTATTTGTCCCTTCTAGATCAATCTGTTGAAGCGGAGAAAAAACCCATCTGCACATCATTCAATGAAACGAAATTGGTCAATTTGCAAGAAGCCTCAGCTTTTTGGTATAAGAAGCATTCATCGAAATGCCCCGAAAGTTGCAAAAGCATCTTTTACAAGGCGTCAATCACGGATTTTGAAGAATTTGGTGACAATGCGACCACCATCCATGTGAAATTTGGCACAACCTTCATAACAACGGAGAGAGAGGTCTACATTTACGATTGGACATTCATAATTTCTACGTTTGGAGGAAGTTTGGGACTCTTTTTGGGCTTCTCATTTTTGGAAATGGCGTTAAAAATGATAGAGGGCTTTAGGGCAAAGGTTTCAGCTTAACAATGTATTTTATGTTTTGACCTTTTTTTTGTTATTGGATTTGATGATGAATATTCACGTGAGCGTTTTGGACTTTAGGAGAGTTTGGACGGTCCAAGACTTTTCTCATTTTCAGACGGCCAATAGGACAAAGGTACTAAAAAATGTTGAATTCCAAGCTTAAAGATGTTGAAGCTATGTTTTGGCAATAAAATGCACAATTAGTGGTTTTTATTTTGAAAAGAATTATTAGAAAAACTCTGAAAAGACTAATGGTATTGCTGTATTGAAATAGAAATAGCTGATGTAGTTAGGATTTAGCAAGGAGAAATGGATATTCATCGTCCAAGATGGTGGAAGTTCGCCAAGAATATCCAGTTGAAAGTGGGGAAGGTATTTCAAATGTGCGGCTGGATCTATCCCACTTTCAAGTCCAGAGATAGTATTACGATGCTAACTCTGTAAAAGTCGATTGTTCAACCTCATCTTGAATATGCTTCCCCCATTTGGGCTCCAATTAGTTCGGCAGGCTTCAAAAAATTCGAGAAGGTTCAAAGATATTTCACTAGGAACATCACAAGAATGAGGAATGGAACAAGAATAAAAATTCTCTTCAAACCATAACTTAGAATCTTTTCAATATCTGTTATTGTGGTTTTGGATAATATTACAGTTTTTGTTGATTTAGCTTAAATTTTGAAACTGATAAAAATAAACATATTTTCGAAAATATCTTCCATGTTTTACTGCAACAACTAAAAATGCCATAGAGAGTTTGGGAAATTTGATCAAACACTTTAACAGAGCATAGGTAACAAACCACCCTGATCTTTCAGAATTTTTCCTAATAACCTCAACAATTCATCTTCATTAAAAAATGGACGGATGTCTCATTTCGTTTTCAGATTTGATTCACGCTTAACTGGCAGCCTCAAAGACTTCTGCCAAACAAATTTTTGCCTTAACCGTCTCTCTTCTCATGACTGCTCGTTGAGATAAGGACCACGATCCGTTTGTTTCCCGTGGGAGTGGAACTCATAGAGTAAACAACGAGTTCCCAAGGGCTCAAAAGTCGACCCAAAGTTGAAGCTTTAAACCCTTGGTTCTAAAGGGGAAAGAACGATCAAGGATGTCAGTTTTTGGCTCTGTGAGACCACCCAACCCAGGCTAAAAAAGTTAACTTCATTGTATAGGTTCAAAGTGATCAAATAAAATGTTGACTGTTTTTTACATTTGTTTTTAGATTTTTAGAAATAATTTTGTTAAAATTACTTTAACGAAATGAATCCTCTGCAACGATGTTGGCAAATAATAGCATAACAGAAGAAAAAAAAAACTACATGATTGATTCTACAAGGAACACAAATTGCAAAGTATATATGTTCACGTTACTAAAATATTCCAATCAAGTTGAAAAGGAAATTCCCCAACACAATGAGTTGGGCTCGGATAAAGTTGCTGGGTTTTTTTTGCCCAAAGTTGCTGTTTTTTTCCAAAGTTGCTGTTTTTTCCAAAGTTGCTGTTTTTTGCCCAAAGTTGCTCTTTTTTTGCCCAAAGTTGCTGGTTTTTTTGCCCGAAGTTGTTGTTCTTTTTGACAGATTTTTGCTTGGCACAAATTATTTCAGATTTGAAAGAAAATAATAATAATTTGGGCAAAAGGTCCAGTAAAAGTGCGTGCATAATGTTTTATTCGAACAATTTCCCACAATTTAAGTGATTGAGACGAAAACTGCCAAAAGCTCTCGATTGTTTTACAATTTATAGACCAATTTCACATGCTTAATTTCAACTTGATCGACTGAAATTTGTTGCATTTAGAGTAATTTGAAAGCGTAGAGCATAACGCGCTCTTTCTCTCTTTTCTGCGTGTATTGCGACTGTAGCAAATTTGGAAACGTTGTTTTTCGTAGATGGAATAATGTACCTTTGCTGAAATTCAGCAAACGACATCCTTATACGATTGTTTAAACATTCTTATCAAAACAAAGTCATTTACATGAATGGAAGTCGATTTATAAAAAATCCACAACTTAACGCCTGAGCGGAGGCTTCCATGTCTTAGGATTTCCTTGGATTGCATTAGCATATATTCAATTAATGTCAATTCAACAATTATTTTAATGTGCTCTTTAAATTTATACCTATGGAGCCCCTGGGAACACATTGCTTACTTTGTGTTACTTTAATTCTACTCTCACGGGAAACAACGGATTTCGGATCAAAGGGTTGCGGATTTTTATTACCGCTAAAAGGAATGAGATTCACTTTAAAGAAAGTTAATCTTTATGGTCATCGCATAAAATTAACATTTATCTGATATTTGACTTACCAACGAGATAATGTTGGCAGATCTGGACAACCCTTGATGAGTGAGTTGCTTAGGAAAAGTATCTAAAAAATTGTTCAATCCTTCCTTAAAGGCTCTCAGAGGATCAGCTCCTACAGATGCCCGACAAAGACTATTTTTTGGCATTGTTGGTGTTAGGAGGTCAGTTATTGAGGACATTCGGAAGTAGAATAGATGCATATACAAGGTCGGTTGTTGGGGTAGTTTTGAAGTAGAGTAGAAGCATATCTAGAAACATAAAAGAAGCATAAAAGAAGCATATGAGGCCAAGTAGATTTAGCCTTGCTTGATCAAGTTTCATAAGCTGAGATTGAAAAACGCAGCTTATGTGGTAAAACTTGATACAGCATGGCTATTTCTACTCAATCTCATATGCTTCTTTCGTGTTTCTTCTATGCTTCTAGATATGCTCCTACTACACTTCAAAACTACATCAACAACCGACCTATAAGGTCGGCTGCTGAAGTAGTTTAGAAGTATAGAAGATGTATATCTAGAAATAAAAAAGAAGCTAGTGATGGACCGAAAGCGCTTTCGACCGAAATTTCGGTTTCGGTTTCGGTTATTCCTACCGAAACCGAAAGCAGAAATGCACTTTAAAGGACGGAGTTTGACAACAAAATCGGATAATTTTCGTCCAAAAACCACTGAAATTCAAGTTTCCCGATTTTTTAAGAACTACGCCCTACCCAACATTAAACACATGAGCACTTTAATTTTTAAGGTGGCTTTTGCATTTACACAATTTTGTAGTCAGCTGCTTTCGGTTTCGGTTTCGGTTAAGCCCTCTTTCGGCTGAAACTTTCGGTTTCGGTTATGAGCCCTTTCGGTCCATCACTTAAAGAAGCCTATGAGATGGAGTAGGACAAGGATCACTGAAGACCTGGATGCCTCCCTCACCTATTGGCAAAAGTAGTTTTCCGAATTCTGGGCAAGCCAGAGAAAAATCGAATGAAACCAATTGTCTGACTGGCAATTCAAAGCTCACATGCTCAATTTCAACTTCATTGACTGAAATTTGTGTCAGTAAGAGTAATTTTAAGCATAGAACATAGTGCGCTTTTCCGACTGAACAGAACAAGTGCACCTACAATCGTCCAAAAGGACGATTAAAGGGTCAATTTTTCTCTCGTTTCCGCGCGTATGTTCTGCGACTGGAACAAATTTCGAAACGTTGTTTCTCGTGAATAGAGGAACGTATCATGCTAAAATTCAGCAAGCAACATCTTTATTTATTGTTTAATCATTCTTACCAAAACATTTACTTGAATGGAAGAAGCATAGAGGAAGCATAAAGGAAGCATAGAAGAAACATTGAAGAAGCATATCCGATGGAGTAGAAATAACCATGTTCGATCAAGTTTCGGTATATAAGGTCGGTTGTTGAGGTAGTTTTGAAGAAGAGTAGAAGCATAGCTAGAAACACAAAAGAAGACTTGAGACGGAGTAGAAATAACCATGCTCGATCAATTTTGGCCACATAAGCTACGTTTTTCAATTTTTCAATCGCAGCTTACGTAGCGAAACTTGATCATGCGTGGCTATTTCTACTCCGTTTCATGTGCTTCTTTTGTGCTTCTAGCTCTTCTTCTGCTATACTTCCCAAATACTTCAACAACTGACCTATAAGCTCCGTTTTTCAATCTAGTGAAACTTGATCGAGCATGGTTATTTCTACTCCGTCTTAAATGCTTCTTATATATTGCTAGATATACTTCTACTATACTTCCAAACCACCTCAACAAATGACCTAGAGTCGGAGGGTTGAGCCTTGCTCGTCCAGCCAGGAACCTCTCACCACAGGACGCGAACTTCAGCTGACGCGTGACCCAAAAAGACACTTAAAACGGTGCGGCTCTGCAGTGAATTTGAACGAAATTGCCAAAAGACGATAGAAAAAGGTGTTTGATAGCAAACATCACTTCAGAGCAAAGTTGCAACATTAGATAGGACTCCTTTTCCTGCCGTTTATTTTGAAAATGATGCTCTCTGTTCTTAGGAATTAGTCAAAACTGAGGTGCTTCAAACCAATGTCTCGCACAAAACTGAGAATGGATCTGAATTAAAGGCATGTATAACTTGAATAAAATAATACCAATTACAGACAACAGATTCAATTATACTCAAATCAAGTTTCATGAAAATTGGGCGTCTTTTTGTAAAACTGTGGTACTGTTATTAACATTAAAAGCCACAGCCATAGTATCCACACTCTTCCCCATAAAAACATCATTTTTAGCCAATATTTCAACGCCTGAAAATACTTGAAATCCATTAGATGCCAAATATCACCATTTTGACAGGCCAAACCGAGAGGAAGTTAAAGATCGAACAAGTTTTTTATCAACTTATAATTGAGTTGTTGAAGATTCCCTCTGAATTATTTTTCATGCAGAATGCAGTAGAGAACAGATCACTTTCAAGGAGCACTATATTCTTCACTTTGATGGTGTTGTTAGGTACTTATAACCTGAAACCATTGGTATTTCAGGATAAGTTGAATAGGGTTTGATGATGAGTGGTGAACGTGATTTACCCAAGAGTGGGTGCATTTAATTATCTCTAAGAGACAGATAAACATACTTGAATGATGTCTAGACTGATTTGGTGTAAAATATGAACATTGAGCCCATAACACTCCCCTATCGTTCACTCCTTTGGACTGCTTTGGGCTCTCAAAATCAACAATCTTTGCATCCTCTTCCGTAAGTATCCATGGGCCAGCGAAGCCAGCCAATCGTTCAAATATTTCCGATAAGCAATTTCAAGTCCGGTATCAGAATGGTTCTCCCTCTGGGGATGTGGATTAACATCTAAAAGTTTCTTGGACAAAGATCATGGAAGAGAATCGAACATGTAACCTCTTTCACTATAGGAAACTGCGCTGACCACTACACGTCCCCTCCCTTTGATTGGAGTATTTAGTTTTGAAAACCCATTCGTCATTGTGCAAAATTTCATCTCGTTTAAAGTCATGTTACTCTCGCCAACCTAAGAGTAGAGTTTCTCTAAGTCATCAACTCCTACATGTCCCACATGTGAGCTCAAGGGTGATCGTTGGTAGGCCCACGAGCAATGAGGAACGTCATAAACCATGGGCCCAAGCAACATCCACAGTATCCACTTGTGGGCCCAGAGGTCTTTGATCGTTAATTTGTGGGCCCATGAATCCACCACCTACGATGGGCCCTGACTTCACCAAACCAAATTTGGTGGGCCTTGACACAAACATGGTTGCCGACCTCTGAGCTAGACTATTTGAGTCCTGACCATTCCTTCCACAAACTAATTTTGTGTCATCAGCATATGATGAAATACTACTGGTTTTTGTATAAAATTTCTGAAGAGGAGCAATAAGAAGGATAAAAAGAGCGGACTTAAAATGGAACCTTGAGGAACACCTGTCGTGGGAAGGATTCTCTCAGCAGCTTCAATGCGATCCCAAGGGATTGAGCTTACGCCGCCTTGGGAAATGTACATCTAGAATTAACTTAAAACCAGTGATCAAAGTTTATGTACTTGGTTTCGTGGGTCAGAAACATGTTCCATCGTGTTTGAGAATTTCCATGAAAACTTGAGAGTAATTTTTAGGCACCGTGTATAGGGTACAATCCTTCGGGCACTAGAAAGTACGAACAGTTTGTGTTAAGGAGAGAAGCGGTTTTGTCGAGACTTGGGAAATATTCCCACGTTAAAAGTTGCTTTTTTACGCCGTCCAAATCATGAATCATCATTCATTTTGTCCAAAAGATACTAGGAAAAGATTAAAAAATGAAGCAAAATCAATACCTTTTCAAAGAGAAAGATGATGCACAATTTAAGAATTAGATTGGAACAGCTTGAAATAAGGTAAGGGTCTAAAATACTAGCAATGGAAAGAACATTCGACCCTTAGGCTTAAAGATGCTAAAAAAAAATCCATTATATGGCGACGCGGAGAGAAAAAAATGTTGGTGGCATCTTTCTTGGACACCCTCTGTCCGACTTCACGTGCTGTTTTTTTGCACTTGATCATCGGACGATTCATGTGTTCTTGCACTACGTCGGTTTGCGCTCTGAAAAAGCGGAGTAGAACAATGAATAGTTTTTACAATACAATCACAAATACCATGCTGACTATGGAAAGAAGCATTTCTTGAGAATTTACATTTTATTGGAACTAATCATTTTTGTTGTGCAAACAAATTTCTCGAAAAAGCAAAGGTTACGCTATAATCAATTTTTAGTTCTTAGTCAATTTTAGGTTCTTATTAGATTTAAGACACTTAGATCTCTTGAAAACAAGCCGTTATGGCGTATGACAGGGGTCCGCAACCGCTGGGCTGAGGCCCACATGTGGGCCCAAGGGTGGTCTTTAGTGGAAGGTCCAAAATGGTGGGTCCGCGAGACATCCATAGTATTGTACTCGTGGGCCCAAAGCTCTTTGATCGTTAATTTATAGGCCCCTGAACCTACCAACGTCTGATTTGTGAGCCCCTGACAACATGTAAACAAATTTTGGGCCTTGCCCCTAAAGTGGTTGCCGACTCCTGGCTTTTGAGGATCCATGGTATGAAATAAAATCAATTTTTTTATACATATATGTTCATAATTTACTTGTGAGACCGAAATACATACATACATACGTACAAGACTCGTTTTGAGGTGAAAAGACACATGAATCTTGCTTTTTTTCGATCCGCTTATAGTGATAAAAAAAGATAAGAGAATGGTAACATGGTAACTTGTCGATGAATTCATGCTTAAAAGTAAATGTTTACAGGCTGCATTTGACTGAAGTTACATGGGCACCAAGTGTGGTGCTTTTCACAACTATATTTAGAATTTTTTTTCAGAATCATTTTTTACTATCCTTATTTCCGAAGGACACATGGGAACGATTACCGTATCATGTTACAGACCTGCCGTCGTTAGCAGTCTAGACTTGCCAAAAAAATCTCAGTTTTTAAGGGTCAGATTTTCGAAAAATGTTGCATTTAAGAGCAATGGCATGGTTAATGTATGTTTGGAATTATTGCAAAGTAATTGAAAAGCAAATGGATAAATTGGAAGCCTTCTATTAAACAAATTATTTGCTTTTAGGTTTAGTTGCATCGGGAACCGATCTCCTCTGGCCGAAAAAAAAACTTCGGAAGAGCCCCTTCAATTTTTGTGGCAAAATGTTACATAAAAGCAACAAAACATACTTTTTTTGCAAAAAAATGTCAAGAATTGCTATTCCAACTTCAAGTTGTGCAGATGAGAAAGAAATTGTTGAAATTGAAATCATTGAAAAACAAAGACCAGGCCTAAATCTTCGTTTTAGCCTCTCATCAGAAACACGTGTCTTCCGAACTTTTTTTCCCGCCAAAAATGATGACCACTAGTAATTCCTGCCATTCAGTGTTTTGTTGCACCACGAGATATTAAGGCGATGATAGATTTCGATACTATTTTAGGATAGAACTCTCGATAAGACTATTTTGGCGCTAAGTCTCACTGAATGAATTCATTTAATGAAGAATAATTTAAGTAATATCCAATTTTTTAATCTGTCCATTTATCTTTTAGCTTTCTAAGACATATTTCAGCACCGGGGTATGAAAAGCACGAGCCAAAAAACATACATTGGTAGTGAGGAAACATATTTACTTCTTATGTGATTTTTAGACAAACCTTATAAACACATCTTTTCTGGTGTTTTCGTTCACACGTTTTGGCTCCTTTCTTGATCGCTCTACATTTTGCAAAATTAAGTGGTTGAAACTGGGTGTGGGTTTTAGGTATCAAGATGTTCATATTTACCCACCCTTCTTTCTTCGTTGAAGCAAAACGTAAATTATGGCTATGAAATGCCCATTGACTCCATTTTGTGGACCTTTACCACGGGTAGTTATTTCAAGAATTTTTTTAATTTAAATGGCATTCCACTTTCAGTGGTACAACACCATTGGCTTAAGTCTTCGGAAGAAGAAAATGCAAAAATTAAAATCTTCTCCCATGGAATATGACAGAAATTGTCATTTTAGTTATAACGTGTTTTGCATCTCCTGAATGTAGGGCCTTACATTATTACCTTTCAGTAAAACTGTACTGATGTTTGTAATTAACTGATCCTTGGCCAATTTCTTGACTTGAGTTTAATTTGATGTATGAGTATCACGGCCTCAACACAAGAAGGGACAAGGATATTCAAGGCACAGCATGTTTGTTTAGTTTGTGAAAGTGACTTTTACATCCTGGATCAATTGGTGATTAATTTGGATCAGTTTGGTACATCTGAGATGATGTTATTGTGGTAGATTGGTCATTTCCTCGTTGATCATGTGCTTATCATGTGTCATTGTGTGGAATCCTGAATATCATTCTGCAAATCGCTTTTTTCTTGCAAGAAATCCTCCATATCAAGATTGCAATCACCAAATGAACAATATTGTGTTGGCCTTCCACTTTAGGCAAAGTATTTCATGCCAACAAAAATTTGCATGAGGTAAAGTGCACTAATGACCGAGTGAAGAACATAGAACAAAGGATTTTGAAGAATCCAGGTTATTGAAGCCTGAACAATGAGATCATTGATCAGTTCTTTTGCTGATTGTGTGCTTTAAAAGTGACAAAATCACAGGCCTGTGAACAAAATGTCACTTATACATAAAAGGGAGGTCGAGCATCAAACTCATCTAGTGTGCCATATGTACAAACAATTTCCAAGCATAAAAAATCTTCACAGTGCACTAAGTATCCAACACATCAATGAAAATCATCTGAAAGGTTGTCCTAAAAGTTCTGTAACAAAACTATGTGAATATGACTCATGTTGTTCAGTTGTGATTTTGAGTTCATTGTTCAACATTTTCCATTCCAAGTCTTGTTTCTTGACCACCATGACTTTCCTATCTCCTTTTTTTGCCTTGTATTGTTTGCCATTGTGAATCCATTTCTGATGATAAATAAACTGCCTTACTTTATAGTTGTTTAGTTTTTGTAATTTTAACTCAGAAAGGCTTTCATTAGAATTATCAAAACAAACAACAACTAAGCAAATTAATGCACTTGAAGCACTATCCACAAGGGACATTTTGCTCCTCTTCATCATTGTTATCATAGCAGATTGAAGCCTATATTTCTCAACTTTTCTTGATTGCAATAAACAAAGCCTTCTAAATCAATAAATTGTGTATGATGTGCAAAATCGAAATTAAGCTTTGCTCCATATCAAGGACACATTGGGGCCCAAAAATGTGTTACAAAGGAGACACCCTTCTCATGATTGGATAAGGAGGAAAATGAATTCAAACCATGCCATAACTAAAAAGGCCACTTCTCTCATTTTCCATGGGGGAAGATTTTAATTAATGCATTTCCTTCTTTCCAAGGCTTATGCCAATGGTGTGGTACCACTGAAAATGGAATGCCATTGAAATTAAAAAATTCCTTAAATAACTACCCGTGTTTACTGAAGTCTTTTGAAGTCTAAATTTTGACCCCGCTTTTCATTGTTCCACAAAAGTTGCTCCTGTTTCCTTTTGGACATTGTCCTGGAATGAAAATTCAGGAACTAAAATGTGACCCAAGACAAAAAGGCATTCCAATCTTTCGGGTGAGACACGTGTCCATGTTTCATATTAACATTTATTGAGAATGTTTGGGTTCATATTTTCCATTAGAAGAGTTGTTCATGACGCCTTTCCAGAGAGGCAGTTCTTCTACTCAAATTCCCACTTGAGGCAATAGGGCGACGTTGGAATTGTTGTTGTTGGTGGAACGAGGAGTTGTCTTGAGGAAGGGTGACTGAATTTGGCTCTGCCCGATTCTCCCCATTGACGTTGTCGTGGAAATGAACCGAGCGTGTGCGGCTGAATTTGTGTCTAATTTCAGGTGTGCTTGTGGTAAAGTCCTCAGTGGTGGTGGAAGACTCATTTGTTGTGGTAGTGATGGTTTTGGTGGTTGTGGTCACTTTCTTCTGGTTATAAGAGCCGCCCATTGATGCATTTCGGGGCAGAGTGCGTGAGATGTTGTTCCGTGACTGGTATGGGGATCGATTGCTCCATAGGGCATGACTTGGAACACCGACCGAACTCTCCAAAGGTTGCGACGGCTCCGTTGAGGTTCCAACATTCGATATTGTCTTTGACTTCTATTTCAAGGGAGAAAGAAATGAGAAAACTTTTAGTTCAACGTTCTTTTAACGGTTCACACGGGATCGATCACACCATCTTGACTTCGTACATGAATAGATAGAAAGAGAACCGGACAAATGAAAATATTTGCCATCTTTTGGGGCAATTTTCAAGGATTTCAGTTCTGAAGTAAATCATTGAAAAAAAGTCGTAAAGGTCAATGAACCTGTAGCTGGTTTTCGGCTCAATCATACAAAACGGTCTCTGATTCGAGATGTTCACCGGAACCATAACAAACGTGTTCTTTGAGCCTTCAATCAGGTGTGTCAAAGACCAAAAGACCATTTGGGGATGAATGCCAAAACTCTCGTGGGTGTTGATTGGTAAATATCTAAACGTCAATGATAATCTCATTGACTTCCTAACCAAGATACTGTCTTGACAGTCATCATTTCCTTATGCGTACTTTGACATTTCTAAGGAATGTCACAAACATATATTCTTATTCACCCAACTTTGTCACGCAGATCGTTCCGATTTCCCTTCACTCTGCCAATATTGGAGATATACGTAAGTTGATACAAGAACTCAAGTTCTCACCTTCAGGTCCTTGAGAGCTGATTTCTTGGGTGACAATGTGGCAGACTTGAAGGTCGTCCCATTTGGATAAGGTCGATTGCCGGAGCCGTCGAATTCGGTCCAAAGATTGACATCTTCAGATTGTTGCAGAGGTTCGTAAATGGCATTGTGAATGAAAGACTGTTCCTCTAATGGAGGACTAGACGGTTTCGTGGACTTGAGAGGCAGCCTGAAAAAGGCGGAATCGTATTTGTAGACCAGGTCCAAGGTAGATGAGCTGAGTCGTTTGGGTAGGAGTCCATCTTTAGGGGATTCCGCGAGGGACCTGAGGGCTCAGTTCTGTCAACTTGTATTTTCTGAGTTACCTTTCTTTGCTTTTATTCAATCTTCGCTCCTCTTTCTCCTTCTCCTTGCGTCGCTTTTGTAGTTTGCGTCGCTCTTCTTTCTTAATCATTTCAGGAAGGAATGGTGAGTGATCCTCTTTGAGATTGCCCTCATCTTCTTCTGAGGAATCATCTGGGAGAATCATCGATTGAACACATTCTTGATAGAAAACGCCGTCATCAAGAGGTTTCGCAGCTGGTAAAGTGTCATCATCTGAAACATTCACAATCATTTATGAATAAAGGCTCTGTCTTTTTAAAGGCGGTGGTTGAACTCTATAAAAAAAGAACTCCTGCAAGTAATTTTAACACTCAATATTTTGCCTTAGTTTTCAGGTGTACTTGCGTAGACGTGTGTTATCTTTTGGTGTGTGTTAATTTTTCTACAAAACAGATCCGATTTGAGTATTTTTCTCCCTTTTGCATTTCCTTTTATTTAATCTGGTTGTTCAGTGCGTGGCTAAATTCTTGTAAAAAATCTAGATTTGTTAAGCCGTTCTATTAATTTTGCTACTTAAGATTTTTTTTGGAATTTGAATGAAGTTTCAATATTCAAATAGAGCCTATGAAAAACCAGTGAAAATATTCGCAACATCAGTCAACACCACATCGAAATCTGAACCCTGAAATCTTTTACACTCAATCATGTTTTTTTTATAAACGTAGAAGCAAGCATGAATCCTTCTTCATAAATCTAATTATTATTATTATTACTCAAGGTCAATCCATTCAAATAACATGTTTTGGTCGCACTGCCGAATGCTAAGTTGGAACAAACTGGAACAAGCGTTTCTTTCCAAGAAAAAAAGTCTTTCACTTTTTGGAAACAGTTAGTTGCAATGATTGGCAAGGCCAAAAACAACCCAAGGCTTAACATCCAAGTTCAGAGTGAACTTAACTTTTGGGATTAAGTATAGAGAGATTCATGACCTTAAAAGGTACATCCAAAGGTGTCATTTTCATGAATTGTACAAATGTACACGTTCACCATATGTGATTTGACTTTTTTCAAGTAATTTGTGGTCTTTATAACTGAATTAAATTGTTTTCAAACGTAAAACTTGAATACTCAAAAAAAGGTTCACATTGAAGGTCGAATCCTTATCATGGCGAAACGAGATAGTTCAAGTTATTGTTCTCCACTTTGTGTCGTGTTTATAATGAATATTATCAATAAAAGTGTTGTTTCATAGTGATGTAATCGATTTCAAGGTACCTTTATCTGAAAAATCAATTATATCAATAAAATAGACAAGCTGCTCCAATTCGTGTTATTGCACCAGGCCTGAGTTTTCGTTATGTGGCACAAATTTAACCATGGAAAAATTCATAAACTTGGATATGTCTTGCTTAAAAATCATCCTTACAAGTTGTACTTTCACTTTTTCCCCATTGAATGTTTCCCAGAAGTATTCTCATCAGAAAACACATCCTGTTCCCTGGTGTTCTTTAAGTTTTCAATCTTCCACTCACTTTTGCCGTAAGATTCTCCTTTATCCGATCCACAACATTGGAACAGTCCCATGAATCTTTTACTTCTATTGGGACTGGTCTTCATCGGACTCGTGGACGCATCCTGCTTCTCACCAACCAATACTGACTTGCCATCCATTTCATCCTCCGTCATCAAGCCACCCTTACCAAAGCCATTGGATGTGCCATTCGACATTGGATAGTCGGAATGTGACCCTGGAACATTTTACAGATATATAGTACCTACGTATCTTTCTCGCATCTCTGAGTCCGAGAGCCGATTCTTAAGTCTTACCTGTCATGCAATTTAAAGGATCCCGATGAGCTCTCCTCGACTGACGTTCGCTCTTGACGGCAACCAAATATAGATAAAGTACCAAAATCCAATACAAACCGAGCACCAGGAACACAGAAAATGGGATCAAAGCACACCACAGGCCCGAATAGGGACTTGGATTCGAATCGACTGGCAGATTGTCGCCCGTTTTCACGACATTTTCTCCGACGACAGGAGATCGATCGTGATAAGCCAGATGAACTATCACAGTGCCTGAAACAATGGAACAAGCTGATCCTTGCAAAACACTCGGTTTTGATCCATGTATTTGGATTGGAAGTCCTGAGGCTCTTACCCAACGAAAGACTGAAGAACACGAGCACAAACACCAGATTCACGACTAACCAAGGAATGAAGAAAGCCGAGATTTTTCGACACACTCCCAAAACGAGCCCAAGATTGACGCCTACCGCGATGCAATACAGACAGATCAGGCCTGTGAGCTTCCAAACTCGCAAATGATTACGATAATCGGGGATCAAGGCGTTGGTGTTGGTGTTGCCAGTGAGTGAAGGTCCTTCCTCTTCCAATGTAGTAGCAGACGATGTTGATGATGAAGATGAGGATGATGATGCTGGGATTTGGACGGGCTGGGTTTTGACGATGAGCCCCACATTGGACCGCTTGATGGATGGCACGAATGAATAGAGAAGATAAAAAAGGAACATTAACATCGGATGTGAATGACTTGGAAGATCCCGTCCCGATTTTTTCCCTTCTCATTAAAACATTCCGCTTTTTTTCAACATAAAGCCCAAAGTTCTGCATTTAATCCGTTCTCGGGATGAAGTTCTCAAACGGCGTGTGAACGTAATTTATTCAAGCACGAGAACCAAGTGCATGGATTAATTCAACAAGGGACGAACTTAATCTGCATGCATGCTACGAGGGTGTACATACGTACAGTACGTACGTATGTATGTGCAATATAAACTGCCACTCATGAACAAGTAATGTGTTGTGTGAGCGCTCAAAGTCGAGAGTGGCATTCGCCACACTTTCATTATTCCACAGGAATTCCTCAATTATGAATTTTTCAACCCTTTCAACGGCCCTCAATCATCTTGTCAGCCAATGATGAGCTACTGGACCGTCAAAGAGAATGGATAGGGGGGATACCCACTCGTTGGCAATCATAGTAAGATAATGAAGAAAATGAAACCTGAACAGTTGCTTTAAAATGAGAATGAGAAAAAAGTACGCCTTGGTTATGTGGTGTTGAACCTTGGAAAACACGCTCAGATCAGTCTGATGCCCTGAGAGCCAACTGTTGCCTTGGAGCATGAAATCCTCACAGAATGAGGAAGATTTAGTTTCTGGGATTACCCAAGAAATGGCAAAATGGTATTTGCTCAAAAGCTCAATTCACGTTTTTTTGTGATGAAATCCGTTTTGGATTGAAGCCCTTTGAAACTTTACCTGTCTCAGATCTTGTAATTGGTCCGCCTCTCCAAAGGAGTACAAAAGGTACCAGAGGAACTTCTCATGCGTGTAGAGCTCTGATCCTGATTGGAGAAGGCTCTCAATTCCATCTTTGGCCTCAAAAGCCTCAAAGAGATACACCACGTGGCTCACAGCCAAAGTGAAGAGGACAAATGTAGCCAATAGGGTTGTACATTTCACAAATTTGGACAGCTTACTCCGTTCTTGCGAAGCGATGAGGCACATTGTGAACTAGATGAAGGCTGAACTCTGGCCTTTGATCACTCTATTATTGGATCCATGTGCCTGCAATCATAAAAACACATGGATGAAGTACAACTCCTAACCCAGTAGAGAAAAAAGGGAACTCGGGAACGGCAATCCCAGATCAAATGACTGGTCATTATCGGCTCATCCCTTCGTTAATCGCTTCAAACCCGACTTTTGGGCGTATCCAATTTCGCTCGCCAGTAGTTCTTGTTTATATATGTAAATGATGCATACATTTGTATTCTGTGTACACACGTTTCTCATGATCCCAATACATTTGTGATAGCCAACCTGAGCTAATTGATTGAGCAAGTGAGCAAGTAGGTTAACCGTCTTGCTTGCACTCTCCCTTCTTCCTTTTCGTTCTGTCAAATACTCTTTCATGGAGCAAGTTCGAATGTGGAAGTGGGAAAGTCCTGTGTGTGTTGTGTGCTTTGTAATGACAAGAATTACTCTCAATCGTGACAAGAAACAGTTTGTTTGAAAACTTGTCTGGATATGGCTGTTTGCTCACCTGATCTGGGACAATAACTGGAGCAGGGTTGGCACTTTCACTTTTTTCCCCAGAGCTCCACTGATATCTTGTTATAATAAGCTAAGCAGATGAGTTAACCCTCCTTAGCAATCGTACATCCTCATGATATATTCAACATAAATTTCGCCATTGGCTCCAATTTTTCGCCTTGAGCTGGGTCATTTTTCTCCCACAGAATCTCATTATGGGACGAGTTCGTGTCACGTCAGTTATGGTTTTTCGATTGCAAAAAAAACTGATAAAGTGAAACCAATTGATCAAAAGTGGTTCATCGCTAATGAGGCTGAGAATCGATAACCGAGCTCTCGCCCGTATTATGGTCTCCTCTATCAAACTTAATGGAAAACGAATGGTTGAGGCTCGAGCAACCAAAGGGCAAGAGGTAGTAAAGTTCTTTGGAAGTCAACTTTGGCACCAATCTGACACTGCTGCTAGACGAGTCAAGTGAAGCTGGAAGAGAATTAATGACACTCGCCGCATTGCCTTGTCAAGAGGGCTGTAAACGATTTGCCGTCCCACCAACAACACCTTCATCGGTCTGAGATTCTATATAAAAAAGAGCCCAATTGGTTGACGGAGGGGAGGAAAGTCCTAAAAAGTTCGTTACTAAAGACATTAGGTGAAAAGTTCAACAGTCATCAATAATATTTAGGATTTGGTTCCAGAGCTAATCAAAAATGAAAAGCTTCAAGCCAATCTTGAAACGAGGTGGAAGTTTGATCCAATTAAGAAACTGAAAGCCTTCATCTATGATTCAATTAACAAAAAGGTTCGCCCGAATCGAGATGGAACTGCGCAAATGCTTGTTCCCAAAAAGGAATGACCTTAAAAATTGGCTGAAAAGCGTTTTCAAGACAAGGAAGGGTGATTAAGTAAGTCCAATCGTTCACAAACGGAGAGTGAAAGCAAAGCAATGGTCCACATTTTTGCCCCGTTGTTTCTCCCTCTTGTCCCCATGTTCTCAGGGCCCAAATTCGTTGAAAGCGAGGGAACAAAGTGGGTGGACTGTTTTGCCCCCCTGATGTAGTAAAAAGTCATTTGTTCCCAATCATTTGTCATTCCCAGAATGGAACTATTTTCTTTCGAACCATAGTGTCTGACCGTTTATCATGGCTTTGACAAAGCAAAAAAACATACTGTGCATGTGCTGTCAACCCTTCGATATCTGAACACATTAACAATATACACACCTTCAGGCGGGTCTTACAAGTTGAGTACTTGAATGTCAGATCTAAATCCGCGAAAAGAGGTGGGTGACAAGGCAAGATCGGGACACAATTATCAGAGCTTGAACGCTGATAAGATCTGTTGTTGTATGTAGTCACTCACTTGCACTCACTTACATCTATTTGAGATCATGACAAACAACGGCCTCAATACCACCAAGTTGACATGTTTTTACAATGCCTCAACCGTAAAAGCTTCAAGTCAGGCACGTCCATGTTTTTTGGAACCCCTTGTAAAATGTCGTATCTCGACACTGGTGTGGGTACAACACTCTGCAAAGTACCCTTAGTCGACTAAAGACAGAGAGATGCCATAGAGGAATCAGCTTAATCAATAAAAGTGTGCAAAGGTGGCATTGTTGGTTTTGCAAGAGTGGCAGAACTCTTGCAATCGAAACCTGGTCAAAAAAAAACGACTTGAAATGTAAACATTTAGTGTGAAACGATATAAATAACTGAACGTCGAGATTTAGACGGGAAAAGTATTGAAAAGGGAAAAAATAATTTTGCTCTCAAGCACATGTTTTTGTTGCTCTTGTTACTTTGCCATCATCATTCAGTACCGAGAACATGTTTTTGTTAGAGAGAATTAAAATTTGCAATTGGTAGCTTAGTTATTAAATTACCAGGCAACCCGGCAATCATTCTAGGAATGTCTGTGGAAACGAAGCAGAAAGTCCCGGAGAAAGGAACGAACAAAAGGGAAAGAAAAATGAGAGAAAGAGTGTCACTAAGGCAAAGAAGACTGACGAGAGCGAGCCACAAGAATCATTTACCTTTTTACACAAGCACGACTGGCTTTGGTTTTGGAATAGATCTAGCCCTTGAAAGAACTTATTCCGTAGAAGTCCAAAAGGATTAAACTGTTTACTGACTCATTCCGGGTTGTAAAACTATGGTCTCGTTGCAGATATTCTTAACCTTGAAGCTTATAGCCACAACTCTTTCAAGGGGAGCTTGTGACAAAGGCAAAAGAACCCAAGAAAACAGTGCCTACAAAGCAAACCAAAGAGGAGAGAACCATTCGTCAACATTACGAAGGGACCACGAAATATCTGGAGTGGAGGGAGGGCCTGTGATTTATGGTTGATAACAAGAAACCCTTCAACTTGTTTAGTTTAGATAGCCAAATTTAACGACTTGTTCAATGACCCACTTTTTAATACTTTGAACCGGTTTACGAAAAACATTTCAACCTTCCTATTACTAAATGGAAAATAGTAAAATAGGAAGATACTCCTAAAATTACAGTAGTCCTTTGAGCTGATCTCAAACAAGGAGTGAACCCAAGTTTAGACAATAATGGCCGCACGTATTTTTTTCTTGACTAGGATCTGGGTTATCCAACTGGCATGCTCAGACTTCATGGTGGGCATACCAGACGTCAAAAAGGTCGTTGAATAGAACTCTGGTTGAGGTTTAGACTCGTTTGAATAATGTCACCAAAGTTGTACTTGTCACTGTTTGTCTCCGGCAAAACTATTCAGTTTCAGACTTTCCTCTGGCTCAAGTTCACGCTTCAAATCTTAATCAAGAGCCAAGACTCTGCTTAGAGCATCCTACCCTAATTTTAGACTTTATTCTTATTCTTTATTTAGAAACATACGTTAAGACGTGCCGTGGAAAGGTTGCGCTATTTATGAATGAAATGCTTCCGAGAAACTGGGTACCTAATCTGAAGTATATTAGGCGTGTTTATACTTGACATTACGAATCTCAAGGGTGAGGAACGAGTGGTGTGACTCGAAATGGTTAGGTCTCACATGTGTGTGATCTGAACCTTGCATGTTTCTGTGGGGGAAGAAACCAAAACCTTGACATGATCCACTGCCTTGGCAAAATGTCATGCAAAGGAACGACGAAAAATGTAAAGAAGTGGCTCTCTCCCTCCTAAACTCGGCCGAGCTCAAAAGAGCAGACATGATTTACTATTTTTGCTACGCCAAACACTGATTTATACGATGGGTGTGTCAACTAGATCTTAAGCTCTGGCATTGTGGGTCGCCTATAACACTAAAGTATGGGTTTCCTCGTCTCCTATTTACGGCATGAGATCACCTAATGTCTTGAAAAAGTGTCACCAATCGATGATAAAAGATAATTTTTGAAATATACGAGAATTTATTGAAAATTTTGAATATACTCGTAACGATGGAACACTTAGATATGTCTTTGTCGCCGTGACTGACCAATTGAATTTTGAAACAAAACACTTGCCGAAAATGTAGAAACATCTGAATGGGCTCTAAAGTTGTCGTTGGCTAGAAAATAAACACCACAAATGTACCGCTCTAAAAGGATACGTTAAAAAATCAAGTCGAGTAGCACTTGAACGCGACAATATTTTTCATTTAAACACAATCATAACAATGGCCCAGAAGCCTTGAATCTCGACATCCCGAAGATTGAGGATTTCTACAAATCAAAGCCAAAATGGATGGCCTACCCACAATGCGTTTCGTACGTGACAACCACAAAAGGCTTGGACACTCTTCCAACTAAGCTAGCTTATTTCAAAGAATCTAAATTTGTCTCGTTGAATCTCCGAAATCTTGGTGGGAGCTCCATTTTGGGATTGGTACGAGCCAAGTGAGGGACTATTGAATCTGTCATTATGCAAATGACCCCTCTGAGAAGGTTACAAACACCATGATTAACTTGTTCCGTTTGATTCGATGGCGACACTGATTGATGATCTTCCGTGAATGCTGGATCTTGGTCCGAACCATGTCAAGAGTTTGACAAGAATTCAAGTTCTGTAGTAATCAAACGGAGCCCATTTGTCGAGTCATTTCTCCATCCATAAATAGGCGTAAACCAATTCAAAACGATGGCAGAGTGGCACACAAAGAGAGATTCGATATTCTCGCTTGTCTTCCACTTCCACTCGACTCGTCTTTCCTCTTCAATGGCAAGTTTAGAACCATCCAATGGTTTTAATTGCCCAGATTCGGGCTCTCTTTCTCTTTGGATTATTTCATACTCGAGTGATCATGGATGGCTTTGGTAATATGATTCCTTTCTGCACTCAAGTGGGCCTTCGAGCTCAATGAGCAACCGAGCAGATCCTAATAAATCGATTGCCATTTTTACAACCATTTTCCTTTGGTTTACCAAGGTTGCAGCCCACCAAAATATTTACAAGTGCCGAATTGAATGTGTGCAATCTTCCTTGTTATTGAACATGAAGCTCGTTTCTTGAAGCATCCAAAAAGTGGATGCCTGTCTTAGATTCTATCTCCCCCTTTCAAACACACAAAATTCATTGAGATCCGTCACCCTCGCCAACTAATTCCATACATCAAAACGAACTTGACATATTGGAAGATCGCAAAGAAACGGGTGTTCCAATTGGATGATATCAACATCTTACATGGACGATAAAAAACCTGATTTCTAAGCTTCATGAATCACTCGGTAGCATCGACAGGAGCTCATGGGAAACTCCTGCTGAAAAATGAAAATGAGAGTAGTGAGTGTAATCAACTTACACATGGAACTCAAATTAGCGCACAACAACCGAGACGATATGAAAGGTAAAGAGAGAAAGAGAGAGCACTTTTGGCTTTTCCAAGGCCATTCATTCTCCTTCTCGCAGTGAGAATGGATCCAAATATAAGAGGTTGAAAAATTGGATGACCTCCTAATCACCTCAGAGCCTTTGAGGATTTCCTGGTTGCACCAAATGCCGTTCGTGTTCCAACCTCTCCTAATTTGAGTTGTCCAGTAGTTTCTCCTTACCTTTAATATTGATCGTGAAGCCACACAAATCCAGTCAATTCCCAAGCATTCCACCTCACCCCCACCACCACCTCAATAACAATGCACTCTCGTATAAACACACAAGTTCGAGGGTGGACCGAAAGTTCGACATGCAGAATGTGGAACAAAAACAAGAATCAGTTTGGATATTGACACTTGGCGGACCTTCGCCTCCATAAGCCAACAATGCGCAACTGCACGTGAACTACTACTAGTAGTACTTTTACTACTACTTCGACTGTAGATTAAGTTGAGTCCGAAAATGAAGCACATCCACTACGGTGCGTCCACAAATCTGTAGTCCCTCCATTCAGGGCATGCAGGCACACCATGCATTGTGTGTTCAGTGTTCACTGTACGTCTTCTTTTTACCACTCCCTCACATGCACGGACTGAGTCACATCGCTCGGGTTCTTTTCTTGCCATAGAGCTCAGAACTCTAGGTTGGAGATTTTAGATTTTGCCACGCAGATCATTGACAAGTTTATGACTTATTTCGCAAGAAGTAACATATTTGAAAAGAGAGGACACGGTGAATAAAAGCATTTAAAAATAAATGCATGTATTATGCAATCTTTAAGACGATGTAATTTACAAAATGGAAGAAAAATTAAGGCATCTCTTCCCATTGATTCTTGATGTTCTGTTTTAAATGATTTTCAAAGATTTGAAATACAATACCTTAAGCCTTAGAACAATCGATCTAAATGGGCTGCCACTTTAATGCAAATTGTTGATAAATGTTTTATTGATAGAAAACTTTATCATATTCGATTAGTACATTGGAAAGCAGTCAAAGCCAAAAAGTATGCCAATTCCAATAAAGTTAATTTGTCCCCTTGTCTGTGTCATCAACTATTAAACTTTGATTTTAATCCACTAATCCATAACATAAAATCCGAGTTGCAAAAAGCCTCATTTCAATTGTCTGTAGATAAGTAAAGAACAAGCGTGATTTATCCTCCATTCAACATGAGTTCAAAAAAATCAAAAGTTTTCCTAAAAGTATCAAAAGTTACAACCTTCTAATCAAGATAATTACGAAGATAATTAACTTTGAAATACCCCATAACCCAATCATAAATATACCTTGCCATGCACTTGCTTACCACAAAATCAAAATAAAACACTATTTGATAATTTGATAACTAGTTCAGAGTCACATAGAAATCCGACTCTTCCATCTCTCCGAATGTTGAGGTACAAGTGCGACTGTGCCTACGTAGGATTCAGGCCCTCTTCTGTGCTTTAGAGCTTCACGTTCTGTAGAAGAGGAGAGTGAGTGCATGTGATGGAAACGGCTAGGGTACTTCTTTCTGTTACCGGGGCCGATTGGAGAATGGAGAGGGCCCAAAGGAACGATCGTCGGTATTTCTGTGTTGATCCACAGATTTAGGGATTAGAGCCAACTTTGCAGGTTGTGTCAATTCCATTGCCATTAGCGAGAATAGACGGCAAGAACGGCGACAAAAGATGAGCCCAACCAATCGTTTGTGAGGTTTTTGCATTATTATGGACGATTGATGACTAATTAATGAATGAGTCGAGAGGGATGACGAGGACTTTTAAATAAGAGGTTTTAGGAATTGAATACCAATAATTAATCCCATTATTGCCGCACGACTTCACAAGAGGCAATAATCTGATGTCCCATTTCCAACCAATAAAGAGGGGCAATAACATCGAACTTCAATTTCAATGGTCATATCTACAATTGATATGGGACCTGTTAAGATAAAAAAATAGGTCTAAATTTCAACTCGTGCAAGGTATCAAATTTCAAAAAACATCTCACGCAGATCATTAACACGACAATTTTTCTCCGATGGTATTTTTCACTGGACAAATATGGTGATTAGACAAATCCTGCGGAATAATACCTCAATATCTTTGCAGATGACAACAGGGCGAACGATTTCAAAACACAAAGCCAAGATGATGCCACAACTTGTTTATACATCTATGGCCCGATTCACGCAAATGTGAAACGATGAGTGAAAGAAGCCATCTCAACTCAAGATACGTAGTCTAAGGTGATGCGTTCAAATATGCGAATACCCAAGAGAGATCTGAAATAAAAGAGCGCTCACCCTCTCAAATATTCATGCTTTTTCCTTCCTTGACAGCTCTGTCTTAAACGACAACTTTGATTCACTGTCTCTGCATAATTTCTAACAAGCATAGCATAGTTACATTACGTCGGAGTGAAAAATTCGCTCATTTTTTGGACCGCCAACTTTTTATAGCTCCATTCGCGAGCTTCGAGTGGATCAATTTAAAGAGAGACGAGTTACGAGACCGACCTCAAGCACTTTTGTGGGAACGTCAAAAAAGAGTAAAACTCTATTTTCCCCCTTGGATGGAGCATGAGTGTTCATCAATTTAGTTGGACTGTTTGTTGTTCCTCAATTCAAAGATTCATGAGCCCTGGAACTTCTTTTGGGACTACACCCACAGTGACTAACTCTGTTTTGATGTTTGCATCGTTTCTCAAATGGATGTTGGTAACCTGTTCGGAGACGAACGATGACTAGCTCACTTTTCATGGGGAGAGTTTCGATCAATTTCCTGTGGCCTTTCAGCTTGGCAGGTGGCCTTGTACTATAGTAATTTGAGCTTCCGTCCTTCAAGGCCAACTGGTGCGTTTCTCACAAGTATTCATCGATGATTTGAGTGCTGATGAATAAAGGATATGCATACCAAAGAGGAATTATGTGGGTAAAGTTTGGTGGAACAAGGGGATCACATCTAATCAAGGATCTTATCCCATCTAAAATCGTCATCTATTGGGGTAGATAACGAGTTTTTAGATTGATATAATGAAGTTAGTAGCTAATTAAAGTTTGAAATAAGCTCAAATTAGTTTTAAGAAACGCGGAAAAAGGGGATCATAGAACTTGTATTGGCTAATTGAGACCACGCACAACGAACAGTTAATTTTATCCTTTGCTGAATTCATTGTTGGTGTGATCAAAAAGGTTTTCATCGCTAAACTTACCCAAGAGCAGTTCAAAGGAGAACGAAAATACGTAAAAAGCGACAGTCTAATTGGATTAGACTGTGAAACAATAACCCAGTCGTTGCGACCTTTTCCAGGACTACTCAAAACATGGACATTGGTCATTGTCACAAATAATGCACACGTCGAAACACGAAGCGCAAACAATCCGTTGTTCGATCCTTGAATCAAATATTTTCTATTTTTAATGGTCGATTCCATTCCCCAGAACATGTGGGTGTAAAAAAAGAACAAAAAGCAACCCCCCGTAAAAATAATTGGATAATTGTATAGGTTGTTACCGTAAACACTCCTTGTCCAGCCTATTCTCAAGTCCTCGAGATGTTCAAGGAGATTTTGGCTCGTTTTTTGTGCGTCTCCTCGGAGAACCCACGAAGACTTGAGCTAAGGATCGGGTGAGTTGCAGAACTCATCGAAGTTATTACCACGACAAAATGACAGTGAATTAGTCAATGATGCTTCATTAAGTCGCTCAGACTTGATGCACGTGTTTTTCGTCCTTCGTACGCATGTCTGAAAGCAGTTTCTCGATGGAGAAAGAGTCTCGTTTCAGATAAGGAGATCGATGATGAACCGTTTTGAACTTGAGAGACAGCTTCTTCTTGATCAATTTCAGTACCGTATGTCGGTACTATGTACATTGCCTTGGATGAATTACGTAGTGAGAAGAGTAGAATGCAAATGATAGTAAAAGCAAAATGACGATGATTTTTTAGAGGGTCGGCGGTCCAAGTGTAGACTTTGGCGTTTTTAGTACATGATCAGGAGGGCATTAGTAAATGCGTTACGTCTACTTGTATTAGCATGGCAATTGGCAAAATGGAAACCAAGTTTTGTCCCAATCATTATTATTTAGGTGTGAATTTTCCAAATTTGACCAACTTCCAGCAAGAAGAAACGTTCGATTGTATGGTTTTGTCGCAAGACTAATCCGATACTGGGATAAGCTCCCAAGATATGTCAGAGAGAGCGTAATGGTGTGCTCATTCTGGACAATTCTCATGACCTGCGTAAGTACATCTTACAAGAACCTCGTATCATAAGGACAAGCACTTGAATTGCTAATTTCTAAATTCTATTACCTCTTTTTGTAAGGCCTTTACAAACATACACATATTTGCGTCCAGTGGTTGGTGGTGGTGGTAGTAGTAATAGTAATAGTAACGGTGTTTCACCTATTCGTTCGATTGCAAAACAAAAAATAATAGTTGTCACATGTAAAGTGATTACATTACTCATTACTAGAGGGCGGAAAAAGTTAGGAAAATGTCAAAAAAGAAGTATTCAAGTTGGAATTATGGCCAAAAAAAGTTTTTTTTCAGCTAAAAACGGGCTTAAAAAGGTTTTTCATGATACAAATGAACGAAAAAAAGTTCTTCTTCACAAAAATGACCAAAAAAGTTTTATCTTCCCAACTTGCCAATTAATAGGGCAAAATATATTTTGTCTGTTGTCTTTTCAGCCAGCATTTTTTGTTCTCGATTATTAGTTCAAAAAATTTTCGTCCTCTGTCTTTCACCTAGAAAAAATTGACGACCCTTTTTCGGTCGGATTAAGATTTCAAAAAAACACTTTTTCGTCATGAAAACATGAAAAAATGGTTTTTCACCTTAAGATTTCCATGAAATGGCGTAGTGCGTACTGCGTCGGGTTGTCGTGCAGATGGCTGGGGTTCGATCCCGGCTGACTGCCACCCTCCAAAAACCCAATTCTTCGGACTCAAAAATTAGCATTTGAACCGTCTTTCAATGCAAAACTAGGCAAGCCCCGGTTCGATCCCGGGCTTGCCGAGTCCTAGTGGCCTGTGGTATTAAGTTACATGCAGTAGTCACGGCCCTTGACGGCTTAAATGGACGAACCTAGGGTCATTCCCGGGGGTGAGGTAAAAACTGGCGGACAGCCTCTATCAGATCACAGCTGCAAAGCTGCGTTCTGACTCCAGCACAAACAAACAAACCTTTAGGCAAAGGCAACATGATTTTTATCAGTAGGATTTTTCTAGATTTCCTATTTCCTTTACAGAATAGTTTAAATTTTCTTCTTTGTCTGTTTTCAATACTTAACTGGCTTCTTCTGCCTTAAGAACCTCAATTAAGTTTAAAAGAACGTGACAAAAAAAGAAAGTTTATATCATTTTAAATGTGAAAAAACATTTCATGTGGTTAATTCACAAATTCCATATCCTTTATCCTTTCTG
>CM021319.1:1412432-1425618 GCA_010645155.1 Tigriopus japonicus
CAAGCACTTGCAACAATGTACTTATAATTTATTGGCGAATGCATTTCTTGACTAGTTTGCCCTCTGCACTATAACTACCCATTAGAAACATATTCCACTATGAATTTTAGGTCAAGTTTTGTTCATATGAAACATCTTTACATGATCATAGGTTGGAAGTCTTTTGCCAATAAGTAGACCCCCACAAGTTATTTTTAGAAGTGTCCTAAACACTGACAAAATTACTAGCAAGAGTAGCAACTTAAACACGAGTAAGTCTGGAGCTTCATCTACACAGTTTACAATATAATTGTATAACTTACTTTTAGACCATTTGTGCATGTATGGTTGAATCACTTATAACTCTTACATGGTCCTTTGGTTTGAAAAGAAATGCTTCATTCATTACTTTAAGGAATTATTCCAGCACTTAAGTTGCATTTCGATCGGCCTGCTCTAGGTCAGGTAAAATCAAATCTGGCTTCCGACCAACGTCCATATCTCTAGAGGTCCATGGTATATCGTATATCGTATATCAAGGGACACTGTATTTCAAATCAGTCAGTAACTAAGTATTCTTATATCCAGCTTTGAATGTAAGGCCCTTGGAAAAAGTGAGAAATCAAAGAAAACAATTGCAATCTTGCCAAAAACGAGCCTCTTCATCTCGCCAACATTTCTGAATATTATCACAAGTGGAGCTGGCGCCAAAGTTCGTTGTTAAGGGACCAACTTCCTCAATTTCTTTTTTGGGTCTGCATTTCGGTATCTGGACCATTCATCTTATTACCAGTCACTAGTCACTATCGGTTAAAGTTAGAACGAGCCTTTATTGTCAAAGAATTCACCATCACACTCTCTCCATTTCGTTATAGGACCCTCCAGAGGCAATATGGCAAATTGTTACCACCAAAAGTGCGATTCTTCCTCTTTCAACAAAACCTTTCCAATGACGAATCACCAATTCCTGGAGAAAGTGGTGCAAACGCTTATCGACACCGTCATCGATGCCACCCACGCTCAGTGCAAATCACGTCGATCTATTGTTCCATTCGACGTTGATCCAGATGGGACTTACTTTTATGAAGACAAGCTCAATAGCAATAACAACCTGCCAGAGATAGAGAACTTTGTGTCCCAACATGATGCAAGTATGGCTCCCCTCTTGAATGAGTTGCTATTAGAGAAAAAGCCCGAAACAGATACTGTCCTAATTGAAAGGACCGAGGCAAAACCTTCCAAGGCCGACTTGGGCAAGCCACCAACAATTTCATTAAGCAGTGAAGGAGAGCAGCCGTCACGAAAACGACCCTCATCTTGGTCGTCGAGTACCAAATCTAGTCAAGCGACTGGTCCTCATCCTGGCCAAAGTGAAAGTCCGAAGGTCACTTTGAAGGACGAGACAAAGATCTCAGAAGCCTTGTTGTCCAACTCCCTTCTCGAGAGCGATCAAAGTTTCGAGGAGTATGCGGAGCGACGAAATTTTCCAGAGGACCTTCTCGCCCTCAAGAAAGCCCACTCACAAATGCATAATATGAAAGTGCGGCCTTTACCCGGCTCCTCGCCTTATTTAGGTCCCAATCAGCCTCGTAATCAAGGAGGTATCCCGAGGTTACAAGGTTATATCCGAAACAAAAAGACGTACTACTCCAACCCAGAACCAGAGTTGAATGGATACACCCGTTATTTAGTCAATCCCATGTTCCAAAGCAACTATATTCCATACGTTTATCCCATGTATTCTGTGCCCATGGTTCCAATTCGAACGTTCCACATGACGTCCCGATATTTGCCTTATTATGGCTGAAAAATGAATCACGTGCCGCGTGAAATAAATTGCTTTTGCGTTTGTTAAATCGATGATAAGCCTGATCATCTCTCCGTTGCTTCGAAGAAAGTGAGAGTAGAAACGACTTCAAGGCCTCGTGCCAATCAAGGCCTTCTTGTTTAGGAAGCCACCTTTGGAGCGGACGCCTCGTTAATCTGGACTGTATCAGTGCAAAAATGGAATACCAGATCTAGAACGTCTAGACCGAAAAAAGAGCAAGTTTGAAATTGTATGCACTATCGTCACTGATTTTATTGTTCGTTTCTAGAACAAGAAATGACAAAGGCAACGCTGAAATTTGACTTTGGAAACGTTTTCGTAGTTTTAAATCCATACTTGGAGGGGTCCGCAATTATAATGCAATAGAAAGTTTGACACACATTTACAGGAGCTGTCTATATTTTTCCGTAGGCCAGGCTCTAGAAATCATGCGCACGAGACCTTTCGTCGTTGATGTACTGTACGTATATACGTTCCACCACGCCCAATTCCAAATTTTAAGCTTCCCACTCTTTTGACAGACCGAGCTTCATTTCTCAGTGTTGTCATCCGTCACCCAACTTTTGCCATTACCATTTGTTTTTCCTTTTTGAAACACAAAAGAACACAAACCACGACAACTATTTGGACCCATTTTCTCGTTTGTTTTCTTAGTGTCACATATAAAACTTCATGAAATATCAAAATGAACCCATAAATCTCGACACAAAAACTCGAAATCTATTTGGCAAAATATATACATTTCCGTAGCAACGCTGAACCCTCCCCGAATTACGTTATCGTAAACAAATCCAAGTTTCACCACCATCAATCACTCAATCAATCACCACCCTCTTTGATCCTTCTCCTGGCCAAAACTAAGGGAACCAAGCCGACGATCCAACGATTACGAGCCACCGCTTGAAGCCCGCCCAACGTGGTTGTGAGTAGTTCGCCGTGAATCATGACGGCCATCGTGAACGTGACCCAAGGTCTGAAGCAATTTCATTCCCTCATCGAACAAGACCAGCTTTTGAGCGTGGTCTTCTTTTGGGCCGATTGGGCCTCACAATGCGGTCCCATGGGCGAAGCCATCAAGATCTTGGCTCAAGAAAACGAGCTCAAGAACGTGCAATTCCTGCGGGTTGAGGCCGAAGAGGAGCCCGAGATCGCCATGGCCTTTGAAGTGGCGGCCGTGCCCACATTTCTATTCTTTGCGCCCTCCGGAAAACTCATGGAGCGCATTGAAGGCGCCAAAATGGCCGATGTCACCAAGAAAGTCCGAGAACTAGCGACCAAGGTCGAGATCCAAGCCAAGACCAAGGCCGCCCAGTCGCATTTACAACCCAATCAGGGCCAAACCAAGGATTTGAAGACGCGTTTGAAGGAACTGACCAACGCTTCACCCGCCATGTTGTTTTTAAAAGGGTCGCCCAGCGCCCCTGAATGCGGTTTTTCCCGCCAAACCGTGGCCATGTTGGATGGGTTGGAGGCGGAATACGGTTATTTTGATATCCTACGGGATAATGAAGTCCGTCAAGGCTTGAAAGAGTACTCGAATTGGCCGACATATCCGCAACTCTACGTCAAAGGCGAGTTAGTGGGTGGCTTGGATATCTTGAAGGAGATGCACGAAAATGGTGAATTGGCGGCTATTCTGCCCAAGAAGAAGAACTTGGAAGAGCGACTCAAGAGTCTCACCCATTCAGCCCCGGTGATGGTTTTTATGAAGGGCAATCCGGACGCGCCCAAATGCGGTTTCAGTCGAACCCTAATGGAGATCTTGGCCGAGACGCAAATCAAATTCCAGACCTTTGACATTTTACAAGATGACGAAGTCAGACAAGGCTTGAAATCCTATTCCAAATGGCCCACCTATCCGCAAGTTTACGTCAAAGGTGAACTCGTAGGGGGTTTGGATATCATCAAGGAACTCAAAGAATCGGGGGACCTTGTGTCCACTCTCAAAGGGCAGTGAATCTAATAGACTTCCTCAGTTCGGCCCCAAGATGGGTTGGGCTGCTGCATCGAATCATCATCGCCAATATCTTCCGTCGAACTGTCGTTGGGTTGAATTATTTCTTTTGTTTGAGATTCGTATGTGCTCGTCATTGTCTCTATGTGCGTGCATGACAAAGGTCAATAATCCAAATATGTTTCAAATGTATTGAATCCAGTTACAACTTTACTTGTCTAAGTAAGTTCTTTATTCACTCAAGTTTGGGTTAGAACCAGTTCCAATAAGTTAGCTAGTGCTAGTTGGGGATCTAGAGCTTGGCGCAATCATATTTAACTCATAATTAGCTACTGCAAAATAAATTTGGCAATTCCATCTGACGTCAACGGAGGGAAATCATATCATATTTAGTTCTCACTTTTTCGTATAACTCTTTCCGCCTAAGAGATACTTAAATTTTATTACATGCAGTTTGGCCAAATTATCAAAAATCGACGTTGTTTTCATGATTTGAGAACGCCTTGCATTGACTACGTCATGAATGATTTCTTGGTTTCATTCAAGCTTATTTTTGCTTCAATTTTCGATCACCCTTGGGAACTGGAGGTCGGAAATTGTTCACCATTTTATCCTCGGGTTTGAGCTCGTTGGACTCGGCCTCTGGTACAATCAAAAGCTCCCGCATAAAGTTCAGCTAAAAAAGTTGGAAGCGAATATTAAGAAACACTCTTGTTTAACCAAGAAATATGTGTGATTTCACGCGAAAACACCCTCATGCATAGGTAAAGTTAGACTAGTTGTATGACCTTAGACCGGGTTCTAGGGAGACAATCAAAAGCCAGTTCTTTGTATTTTCTACCAACTACGTGGTCAAGCGTCCCTCATCTAGTAAGGTAAACATCTATGGGTAACTCAAGAAATTATGACATATTTGATAAAAAAAAAGACTCGGAAGAATAATTCTGAAAGTTGTGAACTTAATTTGTAAATACACAATCTTATTTACTGTACCTGTGCCTTTGACACCTCAATAGGCTCTTTGAAGACGATCCACGTGACACTCTCATACAAAGGAGGGGTGGTTAAAGAACCTTCGTAAGTGAAAAACACTTTCGAGTCTGGAAGAAGTTTGGCAGGGTTCAAAGGAACGGGAAATTCAGCCTTTTCGCCTTTGTATTGAATTTGCGGAAGAAGATCGCAAATCTTATCCAATTCACCGTGATTGGTGCTCTCAGTTTCCTACAAGGCATATAATTCAGTTGTGAATTTAAGAATATAATTTTGAAGAACCAATTTTTACCTTTAAGAAAATGCCAAGAACGGCTAAACCATCAGGCTGGGCTGCAGCTTCCTCTGGAGTTCCATACTTCTCTTTGTTCCAATGAACCAAATGGAGCTGAAACAAAACGGATAAGAATCAGCCAACCCTGAATGAATGAATAAATCAAGACTTTACAAAATGAAAGAGTTACCTCAGCGGCAAATCTCTTGCCATCGAGGGTGTGTTCTGATCCCTTCGTGCCATCATCGCCCCAATGAGCATGAAATTGCCACAAAGCGTGCTCTTGTTCCAAAGGACCTCCTTTCAAACCTAGATCAAATGTCGTGTGCGTGTTTTCAGACAATGGTGAGGCCAATAATTGTTCTAATAAAAGCTTACTTGAACCATCGCTATCAACTGAAACCATCCAACTTGCCCCAGTGTTCTGAATAGCCTTTGTGTTTTCCGGTTTGTATCGAAAAGTCAAGGCTGGGAAATCGCTGGAATCCTCGGCAGTGGCAGTCTCAATGTCAATTGGAGACTGGCGGCAGCCATCTTTGGCAATTGGAAATTGCTCATGCCATTTTTCAGGCCCTGAAAAAATTTAAAAAATGCACTATTATCCACTCAATAACTGAAAGACTTAGTAATTAATTGATTGTCGCTAAATACAATTTCAAATAGTTTTCCAGACAGCAATAACCGCAAGTTTGGGATTATCTGAAAATGTTAAAACTAAGATTTTCTTATCCGTTCTTGCTTTTTCACGACACCTGAAGAAGCCTTGACGTTTTTATGCATTCGAATTTACAGTATTGCATCTTAACCAAATTAATTGTTCCTTAAGATGTAGCAAATAACGCTTTAAGTTGAGGTTGAATCTCTCTTGGAATTGACGCACAAGATCAAGAATTGGCTTCCACAAAACAAATTCATATACTTCCCTCGCCGAAATGCATTAGGCTCTAATTTCAGGAGGTCATCAAAAATTCAGATTACGTTTGCAAGAATCGTGGCAAACATACCACCATTACCTTTGCCATTTGATATTCCCTCGGTTAAGCTGGCTTTTCGCAACGGCCAGAATCGTTAACTTCAACACTTCAACCCGATTGACCTCGTTCGGGCCAAAAGGGGTAAAATTGTCACTTTATTAGTGTCTAAAAAGAGACGACCGTTTGTAGAAGACTTGCATGTTTCTCAGTCGCTAAGCGCGAAAAGATGCTTCTCGGGAAGTTGAAGGTTGAAGGTACTTATGCAGACAAAGGCCAATGGGCAGGAAATAACTCTGACCTTTTCTCAAATTCCAACCGCCAACAATGCTCAGGGATGACCACACAAATTTTGCTAAGATCGAATGCCAACCAAAAAGAAACACAAAATCTCATTATCATGCAATATACCGTTCCTTTTTGCACCAGGTTTCATTTGATTTTTTAAAAATCATTTGATTTTGAAATTTGCTCGAATGCGAATGTCACAGATGTTATGAGCTTTTATTGCCCACATTTTGTTTGCAATGCCACACTGATCAGATGTGCATATTGAACCGAAATGCAAACAAGGGAGCGACTAAGACCACATTTATTTAGCCTCGATTTTCAACGCAAGTTCGTCCTCCATAAAAGATAACAAATCATTTACCGGGTCGGTCACATGCTTTTCCCAGTTCCCAGATCTCAGGGCAAAATACAAAACAACAAACAAAAGAAAGTCTACAAACTAATCAATACACTTACCATTGACCGAATTGTAGCCCCAAGGTCCTGGCATGTTTCCTCTTCAAAGTTTTGAAGTCAAATGACGTAGAACTGTGATTGGTATGATTCTGGTTCTTTTAAACTCAATTAAAGTTGGCCTTTTTCATATGTCATTTGCTTAACCAGACTTCTTGGTTTGGGAACGGATTGCACGTTCAACTAAGACAGATGAACTGAGTCAATCTCGCCAAACAGACCTTGTAAAGCCGATAAGTTTTCGCAATGCGATTGTCTTGATTGTCGTCCCCAAAGAGTCAAGAAACTCTCACTAACTCTTCCGTTTCGGCGTGCATAAGAAAGTCCTTGGAAGTGAAAGTAGTCCTATGACTGGTCGGTAAGGCCACCTAGTGTTCATGGCCTCTAAAGGCCACGACATCAGCTGTCTTTCTTCAGTCTACACTGAAGGTGAAGGGAAAAGAGAGAGAAAGAGCTTTCTCTTTGGTGATTCCGTTGAACGACGGACAACTGACTTCGGGTTACCGACTACATTGATGGGAATTGTGAAGCTCACTGACCGTATGTTGAACTAAGTAGTATTTTTTATATGGATATTTGATGGTATACCATAATTGTTGTTATCTAGAATCGATTTGATTGTGTGACATTTACAGGCAAAAGGTTGAGCTAAAATGACTATCTGGCCTATCGGGAAGATTTACTAGCTAAGCTATGAACGGGAATAATAGATAATAGTTACCGATTGAAACGCAATTTTCTTACCGTTGTCTTTATTATATCCCCAACCCATTATGAGGTTCTTGTTTACGTGGAAACTGCTATGAGTCAGCCTAAAATGCTCTTGTCAAAAGTCCGACTTCTTTGATGAATGAATTGCAGAGGACAAGTTCGTAGCCCAAATTAGTACAAATACTGAGGAGGTAGATAAGAGGACCCTCATCCAAACCTTCCATACAAGAAGGTAGATAACGAACTAAGCTTTTGTAATTGAACATATGGTCTGGTCTTCCTTATCACAAACACTGAAAATCTAGTGGCCATGTCGAGGAAAAAAGAACCAAAAACCTTCACTTTCTCAAGAATCTTAGGCAACTGTCAGCAGATTCTTTCCTTTCTTGAAGCTCCCTTCGCCAAGGTCATTTACATCATTTTGTGGGCATGCTGTCGCTTCTGCATGGAACAAACTAAACACCAGACTTGATGCTACCTTTAATTTTTTCATGAAGCCTGGAAAATAGAACCAAATATTATCTTTATCAACAGCTGGATTCAGGGAAAGTTTTATGGAAAGCATGGTGAAAAATTTGGATCACTACGTAAGCGATTAAAATGCAACTTCCTTCAAGTTTATTATCTTCCCTTAACAAGATCCAACGAGCAAGTGATCTTACAATGCTATTACAAATGAAATTACTTGATATTGTGTTTTTTTGGCTTGACCTTTCCCGAGATTCAGTGGCATTCTAACATGTTTTCCTCACAAAGAGCTTTTGATGATCAACTCTTATGGAACTTGTTTCGGCCCAAATAAGCGAAACATTTCCATTTGGAGCTTGAATTGTTCCAACTTTCCAAGAGTTCCCAATCGAATTCAGGTTCATGTCATTGGCTGACATCAAAGCGGGCCCTTCCTCAAGTTTAAAAAGGCCAACAAAATACTTTGGAAACCTCATGGCAATTCCTAAAATCGTTGTGGTAAAATTATGAATGGTTTTAAACGAGAATATTTAACTCGCCCAACGTACGTTGAAAGCTAGTTACGGTGGGTTCAGTGGTCGGATTCGATTCTTGTCTCCATTCATTGTAATAGCCTAATCGTGGCCAAACTAAACGGAAATGGAAGTAGTTGTCACAGGACCTGTAATTCTCAAACCATATATCATCAGAAAAGTTGGTGGCTCGTTCGAAGTTAATGCATGATATTTACCGTAAGGATTCCAAGTTGCTCATATTGGAGTAGACGTCGTCATAAATGTTATTAGAATTGTGATCAAATGAGCCTGGGGAAAAGGTGTAGGGCATGTTTTGGCTTTGAAGTAGAATCCATTCTTGAGACTGATGAGGGCAAGTCCAAATATATGACGAATCTATCATTGTTTGCGAGGGAAACGCCTAAAGCGTGAAATTTCAAGAAAAATGAAATTGATACGATGGATTTGTTTCTTCTCAACAATTAGGCCGCATGTTAACGCACCTAATTCAAAAGCGAGAGCACACCAAAATCAAGTCAGATTAACCGGCCTTGAGTATATACTCGTGCGTGACAACTACTGTGTTTGAAATGCAGCAACTAGGGAGAGTACGTATGTACTCGACGAATGTTAATTCGACTTGATTTTGGTATACTCTTGCTTTTGAATTAAGTGCATTAACATGCGGCCTAATTAATAACTTCCTCACCCTAACGGGAAAGTACGAGTTCAAAGATTGCAGTTTCATACTATTGTCTTCAATGTATTTGAATATCTGGAAATTGGTTCCCAGATCGTAATCTGGAAATGCCCAAAGGTCGTAACCTTTGACACCATTTGTTCCAAACGACATGACTCGTCCAGGCTTTAAGATCGATAAACCATCGGTTACTTCTGAGGGGATCCATTCAGAACCAGTTAAAAGCCAAGTTTCGGCTATACTATTTTCCGGGATATTGCCACTTTTGAAGCCCCCTCGAACGTAAATCCTTGGATTTGTCATTTGAGAGTTCGGTCCATAATCGTATTTCATCATACATCCAAAGGAGTAACGGGCTAAAGTTAAAGCAAATAATGATGAATGGTAATGATGTTTATAAACACTTCGATAGTTAAATACCAAGAAGTCGGTGCACTTAATTAATTGTATTTATTGCAAGAAATTTGCTCATAGGACATTTTTTTATATTACATTTATCTCTCTTGGGAAGTTCAGACGTCATGTAATTACAACAATACTGATTAAGAGAGAAGTTTTCCCATTGTTAGCTATTGATTGAAAGTTTTGTTTTTTCAAGACCAGGTTATTTGATTAGTCGAACGTTTTTGTGCTCCTTCTTTCACATGGAAAGATTTAAAAAAATGCCCATCTTTCTCAAGGTCAAATCTCAAAAATACGAAACAAAAGTTTTTTCTTGTAAGTGAAGTCTCTGAATAATGAAGAAAAGTTTAAAAACAACTTAAAACCCAAAAAAGTTTTTGACGGCCAAAAGTGACAGAAAACGGTTTTTCGACGTTTTGTCAAGTTTGTCAAGTTTGGTCAAGAAAGAACTTTTGTTAATTGGTTTTTGTTTTGTTAAATGGCAATTGTCATTATAACCCTTCAGTCCTCACCTTAAACTAGAAATCAGTCTTGATACTCCCTTTGTTGACTCACGATAATCCTAAAAAATCATTTAACCTTGAAAGATTTAGAAATCAATCAAAAAATTTGCAGTTGGTATTGAAGCATTTCCGGTCATATTTTCAGGGATGAGCCACTTTTTTGTTCCTAATAAGTGTTTTCCGCAGGTTTCAGTTACACTAAATCTTCCTCTACTGAATCTTCCTGTGCCGACTTTGCTGTCTTAACCTATTTTCTGCTGAACCAAGTTGTCCGCTATACCTAAGTTCCGCAAGTGATTTTCAAATCTGAATTTATGGTCAAATTTCGTATCGTTTTAACTTCAGCTATAATACTTTGGTGTAAAGAAATGAAAAAAAAGCATGCTGATTCATCATAATAAAAATCGAAAAGGTACTTGGCAAAGAACCAAAAATTGTTTTTCTTCTGACATGCAAGTTCCATCCATTGAGTATTTTCAAACAAACTATGAATGAAGAGAAAAAAGTGATGAACGAACAAAAGTTTAGAAAATTTGCAATGCGCGACCGGGCAAATATTTTTATAGGTTGCGGATTTTCTACTACCACTACAAGGAATGCGATTCCCTGTAATCAAGGATTTCTCTGGACAGCTTCAATCCGATCCCCAACAGGATTCGAACCGTTACATAACCCTACATAACACAAAAGCTTAAATTTGTTTTCTTCCTACTAGTGACTTCTTCAATGTATTTGCAAAAATTTCCTAGTTATAGTATTCAAAACCAAGAAATGGTCACCCAGTGACGTCTTCAATTCTTTCAAGAAAGTGACCACTAGCAATAACAAAAAATGACCCAAAACATTACTCAATTCCACATTTGATTCATCAATTGCATGGTTGTTATTTGCTTGGTCACACATTTCAAATGTTCCCGCACTTTTGTCCACTCAACAGTTGGTGACTGGAAACACATTTTTAGGCTTACACTCCCTCTAGTTTTAATAAAACTCAATGCTCATAGCCCATTCCTCAGCTACCTGAACTTAGGATGATATTTAAATTACCGTTTTTCAATTTGGGACAAGCAAAAAACTGGAGGGAACTTTTATCCAAAATCCAACAACCTGAAAGCGCCACATCTCCTAAACTGCAGCTATAAAAAATAACAACTTTACGATTATTCTCAATTAACGTTTCCAACATACAAGTTAGTTCTCACTCTCGCCCTCCGACAATAAACACCGATTGATCGTTTTCTAATAAACAAAAATTGGCCAAGCAATTTATAGAAGGAGGAAGGGTCACAATTTTGTTATCAGAATCCTTCAGAAGGCTCCAGGAGTGCGTGATCAAGTCATAAACTTCCAATTGTTGTGGTGATTGATTTGAGCCGTATCCTCCAACAACTGCAATTCTGTCCCCAAGATTAAACAATTGGTGTGACATTCGACGATGGATCATAGAACTGCTTTGTTCCCATTTTCGTTCGGGGGCGCTTAAATCCATAATGAAACCAGTAGCTTTATCAAAGAAGAGAAGTATTTGCTAGAAACAAAAATATTTTTTTTTGGAAAAATGTCTTTCATTCATTCGTACCAAGAACGGTTTCTTGAACGGAAGAGAAGCCTCCATTTACTAAAACATAAGAATCATGAGTGACTATGGCCGTCTCGTAGCTTGTTAATTCCTCCAGATTTGGCAGAGGTTGACTTTCACAATTATAATTGTCCCGTAAAATAGTCCTAATAATTCCGTCAACTTTCAGTGCAGAATCATGGCCCCCAACAATTAGAGCAGCTTTTCCTGAAACAAACAAACCAAATATCAACAATGAAGCACATTCATTAAGTTGGAAGTACGATTCTTGACAAAGGAATCGAGGCTTTGAAGCCCTCGGATGTGAGACAATGCTCAGTCACCTATGCTTTAATGTACACTAAGGATGTGCAGAAAGAACGAGTACAAAATCATTTTTGGCTCTTTCCGCGAAATTTTTCAATTTGCATTTGAAAATTATGTTATTATGTTACAAAAAATTTCAGCTTCATTCGAAATCAAAGTAGTGATGGTACTGATTTAGAACCTGTGAAAACTACTCATTTGTAAAAAGTCGTTTCTTTTGCATAAGTCAGTTCAGTTGCTGTCCGTCGATGTGAAGAACCAAGAAACACTGAAAGCGATAGGTAAACTAAACGCAGCTTTCGTTTGGGCTCAGAGGGAGTATGAACGTTACATAGCTTAAAAATCCACGTACATAGAAGCGACGTGGGTAAACAAACACAAGTCAATCAGGGTTGCTAAAATTTGCTACCAACATGACAATTAGTAGAAACACATATGTCTTTTAGAAATCATATTGTCATAACATTCTTGTTTTATTCATGCATGAATTAGACAAGTTCTCTCCATAATATTCATTGTAGTTAGATAAAGACTGAACCTATTTCAGTTCCTGTTTGAGAGGTGCCAAATAGGACGTGCCCCTCTTTTTAGGGAATTTTATTGTTCCAAAATAGTAAGAATAATAGAAGCATACATCAAAGTGTTGATTGCAGGCCAATAAAAAGATCTCTGTGGTTTTGTGGTTTATTAGATATTCAGATAAAAAACTTTATGTCATTTATCTAAATGACTTTAGATCAGGGATGCTTTGAGATGCAAACTTGTTTTTGTTGCTTAACGCAAATGAACTGGTATCTTAATTTTTTTGAGTGACCCCAATTGGCAACCTCCCTTGCAAGGCTTGATTCAAGTACTCAAATCCCATCAATGGGCCATCACTACAGATAATCATTTATATAATATACATAGTGCCAATAGTAATGGCATGTGTCTAACATATTTTGGCAACCCAGATTGACTTTGCCATCCACTTGGGGTTGTCTATTTAAGGCGGCTCCCATGTTCGTGGTTTTTCAAGCTATTTAACGTTCATACCAAGGGGAGCCTTGGTATTTTCCCCCAATATTTATATTTCCACGCCTACCAATGTCCATTGTTTACACCTTCCAAAACATTACAAAGGGTAAGTTGAAATAACCCTATATGAAACAAGAGAAACAACACGATCAACTTCTTTTAAGGCATTTTCTGCCATTCGGCCGAAATAAGGGAAGCTCAGTAAACATCAGCTGGGCCTGCTTGTTTACTCCGTAGCACCGTCGTGGCCTCTGGTGTCCCATTGC
>CM021319.1:1425667-1455192 GCA_010645155.1 Tigriopus japonicus
CCTAAACCTTCGTTTTAGTTACCTCGCACGCTCATCAGAAACACAGGTCTTCCGAACTTTTTTCCCGCCAAAAATGATGACGTCACTAGTAATTGCTGTAATAGCAGAACTCCTTACCTTTGAGGTAGAACCAAGTCTGCGATATCGTCTCCATAAGCAAATCACTATCGACTTGATCCCGTGTCAAAAAGCATTTCATGTCGGCTTCATCAAATACAAACCCGTTACATTGACCGATGAAAAAAGAGCAAATACTTTTGCACGCCATTACGTGAGGGGCCTTTCGTTGCTCGTAGACCATCGAAGACCAATCAGCTCCGGGTAGGAGTTTTTCTGAGTACGTATCAGCCAGGACCCAATAGTAGAACGCTGAGGCATTAAACAAAATGAAGATACGATATAATGATTAATGAAGCATTGCAGAGGAGCAACAACACTGAGAAAGCTTTTGAGACGTGTTTTTCTTGATTTTTGGGAGACAGATGTATTAGGCCTGGTGTTCTTTGAGAATTACTCTTTTCGGTCTTAACACCTAGTTTTTCGCACTAAAATTAGCAGATTTTTAAAAAATACTGCCTGAACAATTCAGAACGCTTTTGTATAACTCTTATGGTAGGTCACGGATTTTTTGATAACCCCAACGTTCAAGGGCCTTCCAAGTCTGTTAATATTAACTTGTTGGAAGACCAAGTCTACTTTTTGTTCTTGGCCACATTCTCTCATAAGTAGGGACGGGCAGAAAGTGCAAATAATCTTACCGTTTTAGTTACCAAAAGTTGCAAAAAAAATGTGCCCAAAAGTGCAAAACAAAGTGCAGAAAAATATTGAAAGTGCAAATAAATGTCAAAAAAGAGCAAATTAATCTCGAAAAAAGAGCAAATAAATGTCAAAAAGAGCAAATAAGTGTCAAAAAAGAGCAAATAAATATCAAAAAAGAGCAAATACTTTGCATTTGGACATAAAACGTCATTCATGGAGTACCCACGGCTCCTAATTGAGCAGGAGAAGTCATTTACAAGTTCTAAAGACATTTGAGACTACCTTGAGGTGAAGAGACAATGCTCCACAAGAAATAGAGTTCTATTAATTAGGTCACTAGCAAAAAGGATGTAAAGTCATGAAAAATACTCTAGTTAACATTCTTCTGAATTTTTCATTCTTAAGGTAGTCTCGTGGATGTATGTACCTAAAATATTGTCGAAATATATTTAGCAATTGTTTTATATGGCTTTACATCACTCCAATTTTGTCCTTCAAAAATAGACATTCAAAATTGAACAGAAAAATACCCACGTGTGCCTAACAATTAGATCAAAGAAAATAGTCATAAATGTATTTTAAGCATGTTTTTAGTGGCATTACTTCAATATTTGACCCATGGCCTAATTACCAGAACTCAATTTCAAATGTGGCATTTAATTGTCTCATCACATCAAAACTCTTCTCAAAAACTTTTGGAACCTAGAAGCAATATCTCCAAGTCAATTAAACAATGTGTACTGCTACATTGATGTATCCTTAGCTTGATGATTTTAAGCTTATAACGGCTTTTTTTAGAAATAGCGATCTTTGTAGGCAGGAAACCTAATTCTCCAATCTATATTGTTTGTAGATCCTTCCATTACCATCACATGAGTTTCTTTAGGTTTGCTATTTGTTGGTTGCATGCAATGAGATTCAATGAGATTGAGAGTCTAATCTTTAGTTTAGTAAACAGGATGTTATAGTTAAAGCCAAGATGGTGAATAAAGTGTGAGGTTTGCGTCTGAAATGCACATATTTCTTCTGCTAAAAATGGTTGATTGCAAATGCAAGCTTTTTCGATTAGTTCAAAACTTGATCTTGCAACTAAAAATACTTTCAAAAGCCACTACATTTTCTCAACAATTTGTCAATTTTGGCCAAAAACGTAAATAAAAAGTGCAAATAAAGGTGAAAAGTGCAAAAAATGGGTTTATGTTACCAAAAATCTTTTTACACTATTTGCCCGTCCCTATTCATAAGACTTGATTAATATTTTTATATCAAATCGATGCATCATAGTATCAGTAACAACAACCTGAAAACTTTTGGCTAAAAAATTCTAAAATCAGCGAGTAACAATCCATATATTCTTCCATTCATACATCCTCTCAAAATGTGCAACTTTGCGATATTTTGCAAATACTTTTATCCTTACAGACGCAACAACAATATGAATAAAGTATTGAAATATCTTTGAACGTCCTCAATTTCAAATGCATCCTTTTACAAAATTAGTTTCAATAAGTTGATGTAGTGAAGATCTGCCGGACAAGGGTTTTGCACTTCATTGATTCGTAGGGCCCGGAAGTATATAAAAATATATCTTAAAAGTATTTCTCCATGTTTGCTCGATTTTATGATCAATTTGGCTCATAAAAAACTTCAGGCAAAATAATAAAATTCAATGTATCGGTCAATTTGCAATAGGGCTTACCCAAAGTGAACAAAAAACATCAAAGTGTCAACAAAAGGACATTTGTACATAAATTAGACATTCAAACAGTAACTATTGTCTCTTACGAAAAACTGCTTCAGCTATTGAGGCAATGTAGAAATTCTATTGTGGCATCAGTAATATGTAAAGTGTGCCTTCAAAACCGACTAATTGCATCAGATTTGCACGTAATGTTTTGAGAAAATTGTGCCAATCACCAAATAACGGTGTTGTCAAAAAATACTTCTTAAATATCCGTCTAATATTTCGAATATTTTGGGCTTTTGGAGAAGTATACTTAAAATGTTTTTGGATTAGTTGCGGATTTTTTATTACCGCCGCAAGGAATGCCGTTTCCTGCAAACAAAAATTTGTTGCTATTTAGCGAATATTTTTTTCGGGCCATATTGATCAGGTGACTCAAATCATCTGCATGAATTTGGAGTTAACCAGTTCTTGATCAAACACCAAACATGAAATGTCTTGATCAGTTGAACAATACCGAAAAAATCTGGATTTTACTAGGTTTTGCTCATTCACGGTAAACAAAATCGTCGAAAATGCACCCACCATAACTTAGATAAATTGTGTCCATTCTCCGAGGCAATGCATTGATTTCGGGGATCAACTCGCTTGAATCCAACTCTTGCCACATATTGCCCAAGAAGCAAACCCCGTCGATATAAATCAAAAAGCTGCAGTGCTCTTTGGAAAATTGACAAAGCAATCCACATTGGTCCAAGCTCGAAGATGTTTGAGCAACTTTTACGACACGTTCAAACCAAGCAGTGGAATAAACGGTGAAGGGAAAAAATCGATCAGCGTCGGAAACAAATCCCATGTTGAGTGTTGAAGCTAAAAAGGGAAAATCTTGGAGTAATATTCCTTTGAAGAAAGAAAAAGCCACGCATCACCATTTTGGAAGTAAACGATCCCATTCGTATTTAGCGGAAAGTGTTGATTGACGAAGATATTGCCTAAAAGGCAACTTTCGTCAATCAAAGAAAAGAACTGACATAAATCGTCCCAATAGCAGAGAGTTCCACACACTGTCCAATCATTGACCTGTATACTTGTATAAATAAAATTGTTCAACTTCCACCAATCGGTCTCTTCTTTCGCCGGGAAAACAGAATGAACCCAGTCGACGTAGAGCTCTAAAATCAACGGTTGAAACCTTTTTATGGACATTAAAATTCAAAATGCAAGTTTCTGAACGGAGAACCAAGATGGTCGAAAAACTATCAACATGTATTCTCTGATTTTGTAATGTTTTGAAACATGAAAACGGCAAATTTTTGATCAAGTACTCTAGAAACACCTTTTGAAGGCGCATGATTGTTTTCATGTCACAGGATTTGAGCATTCGCTTGCTAACTATCCACAATATTTTTGGGGTTGTTGGTTTGAATCCCGGGCTTGCCAAGATGTTGTGAAGAATTCCAAATTTAGTGCAATCTGGCCCTATAATCCTCCTATCTGCGCCAGTCAGCTGAGTCAAAGTGCAGAGAAATAGTAGTGTAGCCAAAATGAGGAGATAACCACAGTGTAGTGTTTTTTTTTTTTGGGGGGGGGGATTTTTAACACCGCTACAAGGAATGGGATTACCTGTAAAGAGAGTTAATCATTTATATAGTTTCTATAATTAATGTTTATATGAATTTTGATCTACCAATGAGTTACTATTGGCAGATCTGTGCAACCCTTGAATAGTGGGTTGGTCAGGAATAGCATTTAAAAAATTGTCCAATCCTGCCTTAAATGCTGTTAGAGGATCAGCTCCTACATATTGCCGACGAAGACTAATGGGTAACAAATTGAACAATGAAGGAGCCCGATAAAGAAGAGAGGAGGACTTCATTGATCGAACTAGCCTCGATTCCCTTGGATTTGGAGGTGCTCTCAGAACGCACGTAAAACCTCTACGATCGCTACAACTGATCTCAAATCCTGGGTTGGGACAGAGCCCATGAATGCTCTTGAAAACATGCAGTATCAGATACCTTTCATACCTTCTCTGAGTACTGTACAGCCCTAACTTCTTGAGCCTCTCCCAATACGAGAGCTCTCTCATTCCTGTGATGTTCCTAGTGAAACATCTTTGGATCTGCTCGACCTTTTGCAAACCTACTGAACTCATTGGAGCCCAAATGGGTGAGGCATATTCAAGATGCGGTTGAACAATCGACTTGTACAGAGTTAGCATCGTAATATTAAGTTGTATGTTAAGCGTGCGCCAAGGTGTGCTAGTAGCATTGACTTCAAGTTAACTTCAAGTAAACCTTCTCACTATTTGACCAGAACCTAAGGTTTGATCGACGAGAAGCATGACTGGAAGCATGCGAAGAGGGAAGTTCTCCGGGGACCTTGAAGCATAACACAGATCATATGGTCTGTGAAGCATACCCAATCGAACACTTCAATGCCGATAGAACCAACTCAAAGCGAACTTCCTTTCAGTGTTTCTTCGAACTCGCTGTCAAAAATTGCACGCCCCGTGACCTGTTCTTGTGCGCGTTGAAAAGGGTGCGGGAAAGAGACAAAAGGAGAAATGTGGGGTAACTGAAATCAGGAGGTGACGGCTTTGAAAGAGGGCGAGTGAACGATCATAGATGTTGGGGAATTTCAAGATCGAAACGGCCCGTCACATTCGAGAAAGCTAAATCAATGGGAGTGATTAGTACCGTATCATTTTACGGACCTGCTGCCGTTAGCAGTGTAGGCTTGCCAAAAAAATCTCAGTTTTCAATGGTCAGATTTTCGAAAAATGTTGCATTTATGGGCAATGGCATGGTTAGTGTATGTTGAGAAGTATTGCAAAGTAATTTGAAAACAAATGGAGAAATTGGAAGAATTCAATTAAACAAATAATTTGTTTTAGGTTTAGTTGCCCCAGGAACCGATCTCCTCTGGCCATCCTATTATTCAAAGTCTGGCAATCCTAATTTCAAAGTTCGGAAGAACCCTCTCAACTTATGTAGCGAAATTTTAGATAAAAGCAACAAAACATACTTTTTCGCAAAAACAATGTCAAGAATTGCTATTTCAACTTCAAGTTGTGCAGATAAGAAGGGCATTGTTGCAATTAACAAGCCTAAACCTTTGTTTTAGTTACCTTGCACGCTCATCAGAAAACAGGTCTTCCAAACTTTTTTCCCGCCAAAAATGATGACGTCACTAGTAGTTGATGTAATGGAGAAAATCAGGCAAGCACACTCTGAAGTAAACTTGCAAGTCAACTATCGACCTTTGCCATCATAGCACACGAGATACTATCTCTGGACTTGAAAGTGCGATAGATCCAGCCGCACGTTTGAAATGCCTTCCCCACTTTCAACTGGATATGCTCATCAAACTTTCCATCATATTGGACGACAACTCCTAAATCCCCCATGGACAATACCTGCTCAATATCACAACCTATTTGTCTTTGAGTGGAACATCTAATTTTGACGCCCCATACGTCATTTGTACGGAATTTCATCCCGTTCAATGCCATGTTACCTTCGCCAACCAAAGTGTACACTTTCTCCAAGTCATCTACTAAACATTTTGAGTCCTGACCATTCCTTCCACAAACTAATTTTGTGTCATCAGCATATGAAGAAATACTGACTTTTGTTCAAAACTTCTGGAGAGGAGCAATAAAGAGAATAAACAGGAGCGGATCTAAAATGGAACCTTGTGGAACACCTGACTTGACATCATACATGCCAATAAAAAATCCTTCAACCTTAACCAATTGCTTCCTTTCGCTCATAAAACTATCAATCCAATTCAGGACCTTACCCTGGACACCAAACTCTTTGAGTTGATCAAGCAAAAGACCATGATCTACCTTATCAAGGGTCTTGGCAAAGTCAAGATAGAATACTGGAAGTCAGAGAAATGGGCCTATAATTACTATAGAGTGACTTATCTCCGCCCTTAAAAATTGGAACGACATAAGCTACTTTAAGAGAAGAGGGAAACTTGCCCTGATCTAAGATGCAACGCATCAAGTAGGAGAAAACAGGGGCAAGAATCTCTGAACATTTCATCAGAAACTGAGATGTCACACCATCAGGTCCAGGAGAACTTGAGAGCTTTAGGCTCTTGATGGCCTCAAAAGCATCTTGATTTGTGACTACCAGATCCTCCAATCGATTATCCTGACTATCAATGCCAGTCTCATCAACAACATTGCTACAGTCATGGCCTACTCTGTCTACCCTTTCTGGAATTGAAAATACACTTGAGAACTGATCTCCAAGCATTTTGGCCATAACCTGACCATAAGCATTGACGGTTTTACCGTCGACCTCAAAAGGTCCTATAGGATGCTTCATTTAACTCGTATTTGCAAACGAAAAAAACGCCTTTGGATTAGTTTTGACCTCCTGGACAATTCTACTTTCCTTTTCAATCTGACCAGAATCAATGGAGGCCCTAATCTTAGCTTGAACCACGTTCAATTTGCGTATTTTGGAGGCTAGCTACAACTACTGGATTTGAACTACGCCGATGTCTATTCGAAAGCTTACAACTCTGTTTGAACAACTTCTTTCTAACCTTTGGAATTCTAGACAATGACCTATGTACCTTTTGCCACTATTTCTGGAATACCGATGGATAAACAAACCTCGTCAAAAATTGAAATAATGCCGTTTTCTAAATGGGAATGTATCCATCGGGACTAACCTCAAACTCTACAATGCTAGCCGGAAAATTGAAGTCACCAACAATAAAAAGGCGAGAACAAACCACTCGATCTAGCTCCTTTCGTGTAAATTCGAGTGCCGAAAGAAATGAAGAACTACAAGAAGGTGGCCGATACATTGTTACTATTGTAAGATCAAGAGCCTTGACGTGACAAATCAAAAATTCTACCTCTCCATTCGACTTATGAAAATGACTAAAATGTAAGCCTTTCATGACAAATAGACATACGTCCCCATGAGGGAAAATGGGATTATCAGGGCGTACTCTATCACATTGGACTAGCCTAAAACCAGCTATTGCTACTTCTTTGTCTAAAACTCCTGGACGAAGCCAAGTACAGTCAGGAGTAAAAGTATTTGTAACGTGACGAGAAAACCAGAAAATCCTTTATACCCAATTAAATACTATGCTAAGAAGTTTGTAAGAATGTAATATTTTTTTCCGATTAAGAATAATACCAGTTTCCCGCAATTGTTTTATAAAAATGTCTGAAACTAACTTTTAATTATTAAAAATAAAATTTTAGATAGTGCAAAAGTATTCGTAACGCGCAAAAAAGTTAACAAAATAGGTTTATAAACAGATTTTTCATCAGAAAAAATTGATCGAAAGATGTAGAACATTCTGGAAAGCCGGAGAAAAGTCATTTAGTCTCCTTTTTTCCAAGATTTTCTAGATCTTTCTTGGATCTTATAAATTTTACGGAATTGAACAATTGCTTCACAGTCAGCCAATCATGACCAAGGTCAAGGAGCTCGACAAGGACTTGAAGTTGAAGATAGTAAGTCTTCATCATGGAGGCAAGGGCTACAGAGCCATTTCGAAGCTTCTGGACATCCCGATTTCAACGATTCAGTACGTCGTGAAGAAGGCACAAAAGAACGGAACGGTTGAGAACCTCCCAAGATCCGGTCGTCCAAGGAAACTGTCAGCCAGACTTGAGAGGAAGATTGTCAGAGAGGTCACAAATAATCCTTGAACAACGGTCAAGGACATCCGGAACAGTCTCAGTGAAAATGGATTGTCCATCTCGAGGTTTACTGTTGCTCGCTCACTTCACAAAGCAGGATTGAAGTCTTGTCGCCCACGGAAGACTCCCGTGCTCAAAGATAGACACTTGAAGGCTCGTTTGGAATTTGCCAATAATTACCTTGACAAGACCAGTGACTTTTGGTCAAGGATTCTTTGGTCAGATGAGACAAAGGTTGAGCTTTTTGGTCACAACAATGTTCAAAGGATTTGGCGACGTAAAGGAGAAGCGTTTCATCCAAAAAACACCATCCCTACAGTCAAGCACGGTGGAGGATCGATCATGTTATGGGGCTCCTTTTCCGCCAAAGGCACCGGTAATCTCGTGAGAATTCATGGGACAATGAAAAAAGAAGACTATCGGGATATCTTGGCTGAGAATCTCCAGAGTTCAGCGCGGAAACTTCGGCTTGGTCGACAGTTCGTCTTCCAGCACGACAACGACCTTAAGCACAACAGCATTTTGGTCAAGAAATGGTTGAAGGACAATCGGATTAAGGTCTTGGACTGGCCCTCCATGAATCCGGACCTTAATCCAATTGAAAACCTTTGGAGAGAATTTTAAATTCTCTCCAAAATATTTAAATTTCAAATTGCCGTATCCGTGCAAGACGTCCAAAGACAATTGACGAACTGGAGCAAATCTGTTATGAAGAATGGGCTAACATTCCTTCAGATGTATGTAAAAATCTTGTGAATGATTATAAAAAACGTCTCTTAAGTGTAATTCAGCAAAAAGGGCATTCAATAAACTATTGACAAAATGTTATGAATACTTTTGCTCTTGGTCTAAAACATGTTCTGAGCAGTTTTTTAGCCAAAATCTTGTAAATTTTTAAAAAGAAAAGTATCATAGCTTTTAAATGATAAAAGAATAACTAAGGTGTAAAATGGTTCTTAAATGTATTTTTCAAAAATCGAGTATCATTTAAAAATCAATAAAAATTTTGAGGTTACGAATACTTTTGCTCCTGACTGTATCTGTAATGGAGATAAAGGAGACCTCTCTATCAATGGCTAGCTCCTCCAGTACTTTGACCTTTGTGCTGTCTTTTTTGGATATCAGACAATGCACGTTCAAATAGAGCCCTTTTATGGGCTTAAGGTCTTCCGATGGACCAAGTCTATCAGTTCTTGTACCTTCCTGTCTAACCTTAAAAAAATCCTGCTTGCTAACAAAATTTTGCCCTACAGGAAGGGCTTGTTGGGGAGGGGAGGGGGCGGTCACACTAGAGTAAGACCTTGGTTGCCCATAGGAAAAGTGGGATGAGGAGCGGGGTTATGGATGTTCGGGAGAAGGGTAGAAATAGGAATAGGCTTTGAGGAGAGGGAAGGGAAATGAGACAAGGAGTTGGGAGGAGGAGAAGGACGAGAAGGACGAGGAGGGGGAGGCTGAAAGGATGAAATGTTCAGGGGGTTGGTTGGGGATTGGAGGCTAACATGTATCCATAACTAGGAGACCCAGATTTTGCTGGTCTCGGTTTCCTCTGAGTACCTCGTACATGAACCTGTCTACACTTCACATGGAAACATGTCCCACTCCTCATTGATCTACGACACATGTATGGGTGGGAGAAGGGGCACTCGACCTTTGAGCACCCTTTCTTGTATTTTAGAAGTCCAAACTTCAACAATTTTTGACACCACTGTGGATGTTCAAAAGAGCTACAACTTTTTCGATCAGGACTACAAGGCTGCCTTTTGTGGTCAGGACAGACTTCCTTACAAGCTAGAGATTCCTGAACAATTGTTGGTTGAGCTACTTCAACCAACTCGACCTCAGTTACCTCCGTTTCAGTGGAGTTGTCTACAATTGGGGCTCGCTTTTGAGTCAACGAGCTTTCTGGTCTGACTAACACACGCAACCAGAGCCTCAACAAAAATAATGAGAGGAAGGGGGGGGGATCTGCAGTAAATTAGAAAGGAGCTGATTCGTTTACTATGTGTATGTTTGTCATTTCCTAAAAGGGAAGGGTGTGTGAAGAAAGATTAACAGGAAACAACAACTAGGTGAAGAAGCTGACCAGACTGACCTTGCCCAAGAGAGAGAGCCAACCAAACAATTTCACACCTAACTGTGAGAAGACATAACTTCACCAAATGGAATACAGTAGTACCCTTTCTGGCCAACAGGAAAGAAGAAAAAACAAGAGTTTCGACTAACCTAGCTCAAGATAGAGTGTCAGACAACCAATCTCACAACTTACTGATAAGAGATAAAACTAAGGATAACATACAATGAAGAACAAATCCTCAAATATGGAAGAAAAATAATGGATAAAAAAGACAAAAGAATGATTAAGATAGCTAATCAAGACAAATTAATATGCAAGTATAAGTAAAAATGTATGTACGGTATAAAAAGGACATTAAAAGAAAAAACTTAGGAACTAAAAGAAACCTGAAAAAGACACGAAAAGAAAAGATAGGACGAAAAATAAAAATAAACTGAAAAAAGAGAAGAATACAAAAAGAGTACGACAAAAAATGTTAAAAATAGAAATAAAGTAGTAAGAGAAAGAAGAGAAAGGCTAATCAATATACTAGTTTGTTGAACCTTATCAAAAAAAAGGCACAAACATAGCTAATTACTGTTACAATAAGTTAATTTACTAAAAGCTAATGTGTTGGTTAAAATGATGAACTTTTGCATACTTTAAATGACAATAGATAAATGATTAGCAATATCTGATTGAATTTTAGTCTTTACCACCCCTTTGTTATGTCAATACTTTTGGGTGAAATTGCTCCACCAATATATTTAGCTCACATCATCTAATAATTTGCAGTGTAGAGGTTGAGGTAATGACTAATGCCTGTGAGACGAGTTTTTGGTGTACAGTCTTATTAACTTAACGAAATGTTATTGAAAAGATACTAAAGTTGAGTAATGGATAAAGAATGATTAAGATCGCTAATCAAGACAAATTAATATGCAATTATGGTTGAAATTCAAAACTTGTAATAACGCCGAACCAAAAACCTGGACGAAGGGAAAGAAGTACAAAAGGCCAAGGACCCTCCACCTTTCCCTTAGTGTAGTGCCCTTGAATAGGTATTTTTATAAAATGTGGGGCAAGACTATTTGATTCCTTTTTTAACTCACCTGGAAAAACTATCACATCGCTACTCCCAAATTCAGCGGAAGTTGTTCCATTGTTGATGAGAAAATTGCCAAGAAGACACTCTTGGGCATTGGAATCGTAGACATACATATGACATAATGTATCTGATTCAAGACCGCAATAAGCACTGCAAACTGATTCAGAATTTGCTCCACCAAGCACCTTGTAAATCGGAATTTGCCAATCATGGGCATCGACATCACGAATAATGGTTTTATTTGCCACGTTGGCTCCAAAATCAGTCAGAAACTCTGGAGTGAAGGGGCTAGAGGTGAAGTGGATTTAAATGTTTAAGATTTCATTTCGTCTTACCTGAAGTTACATATATATCGATTGGCTCAAGAGTACTCGTATTGAAGAGGGTCTTATTTCTTATGTTGTCTCCCAAATAACAAATACCGTTAGCAACCACAAACATTTGGCAACGTTGAGCATTCAAGGATTCACAATGAATATGACAAATTTCTCTAGATGAAACACCGTTAATTTTTTCGAATAAAAATCCAGACCATGATTGCCACCGAGAGTTCAAAATTGAAATAAAACTTGTTGGCTTTTCTGCATGCATAAAAAGCGCATTTAAATTCCTTCACTTTTTCAATGTCACATTCAAAAAGGTTGCTTAAGTGAGCGTTCTAAATCAAACCGCCAGCAATAAAACAGGGCCGTTGGCTGTGCTGAGTTGTACGGCCCCTTTCAGCAAATCCAAGTCTCTCATTTAAGCGTCCATTCAATCTACGTTTACTGTTATACGGTTACTGCTAGAAAAACTACGTTTGTGGAAACAATCAACATTTCACTCAAGAATACCTTGGCTGGTATTGAATCAATAAACACTAAATTCACTTTCTGGGTGGTTGAATAAAAGGCACTTAAATACGCCTTGTGCTATTGCAAAAATACGACTTAACATTGATCCGAACATTAATTGTAAGATGCTTATTTGATAGGTGGATTCCATAAAATTATATTAAAATTTCAAAAAGCTTCCTATAAATTGAAATGAAGCAAGTTTTGCTGTTTCTTTCTGTTAATGTTTGATTTTATGTGATATTATGTAGAAAAAAACTGAGCACATTAATCATCAAGCAGGATTAAGCAGCAGTATTTAAACATAAAAAAGGATCATTTCAAGGGGTCTAGAATCATTGAATGGAAACAAAACTTGAATTTGACAAAATGGGCCGAGCAACTGCGCCCAGCCAATGTCATTGTTTTTCCACTAGCGATATGATTTAAAACACTTTCATTCACTTTAACAACCTTTTTGCTTGCCCCATTTGGTTGGAGAAAACTCACCACTTGCTATGTTGATGATTTTGGCCGTTGTACTAGGTGATAAATAGGAAAAAGAACTGAGGGATGAGCCTATAAAGCAAGTTTTGTTGGCATTCCACAAAAAGAGATTGCAATTTGGATCTTGATTACACGTGGCAGCACACTCAAGACGACTTGGGATGGATTGGACCGCTCCAGAAATGAGTTGAGGCCAACGTGTGGATTTAACTTCTACCCCAAGATATGCTTGGTTTGCAGAGACATATTCTAAAGGTAGGAGGAAGGCTGCCAAGAGCAATGTTCGTTCGACGATCATTCTACAAAGGCTTTAGCTTTGTGACCGATGAACAAAGGAATGATTAAAATTACTGCAACGATCCAAATCATCAAACGCCGCCTTAGAAATCTTGCGCAATGAATTGCGCTTTTCTATCCTACTGTGCGCTTTTTGGTGTTGAATTATGACGGGTTATTAATGGTCTGCCTTCTGACTTAATTCAGTGTATTAGTAGCAAATGTGTCAAATTCATGACAAGATGTCCTATCTTACCACCATGGAACTGGTTCATGCAACATATTTGCACAATTTATTGAATCATGCCAAGTTTTGTCTCTTTGCATGCGCATCGACAGCATGAGGTGATCCCAACGCTTGTCCACGCTCTCGCTCTATGGAAAGGCACTACAAAGCTACATATCTAAGCAACCCAAGCTCTAAGATTTTTTGTAATGATGTGTCAATGTTTTTTATGGCTTATCAAGGTGCTACGAATAGAACCTATTATAGGAAATTTAAGGAAAAGGGCCGTTCTAAAGAACGGCTAACCTTCAATAAACTTACCATTGTTCCGACACCGCTCGGACAATATCATGCCTGATACAGGAATTAACTCGCAGAAGCGTTGGTTGATAAAAACTTCTTTGTATGGCCTTATAGGCTCACAAATCAACTGTGTTACGTCCAAGATCGGCAAATATATAGGAATAAAATTAACACAAAATGCAATCAACAGGACTACTCAAATAACCATCTAATTCATTTATGACGGATTGCTAACAACTATAACTATAGAACACTTCAAATATGTCTATTCTTCAATATATTCGAAGAATGATATTTTTTGGGGGGTTAGATGTGTTTTTTTTCTACATGTAAGAAAATAAATCATTATATATAATGGAAATTGTGAAAACATAAGAAGTTTAGTGTGTCAACGAGTTATTGTTGGTATATCTGGACAACACTAGCTTAAAAAGTGGGTTGATCAGGAAAAGGTGATGAAAATTGTCCAATCCTGCCATAAAGGTAGGATTAACTCTTACATATTACCGACGAAGATTGGGTTGAACGTACATAAAATATGTTTCGGTGTAACAGAGCTTGTCGTTTTCAAAAAATTCCGTCTAAACTCATAACTCGTAACAGGTTGAAGAAAATACCGGAAATAAGTTTTTAGTAACAAAAAAAACCTAGAAATTTTCTTTGTCTTGCGATTCAGACCCATAAGAACGTTGAATTTTCTAAACAAATAAAGGGAGACGTACATCTCTTTCCAATCTTGTTTATATAAAACTCACCAGATCTCAAACGAAAAGATATGGTTAACAATAGTTCGAGAAAGTAATACTTTTAAAATGTTTTACAGTGTGGCGAGCGTATGCTCGCCTCACTATTGTTAGGGTTTTGAAAAACAGACCAATCTTTCGTTTCGTCCAAACAAAGTATTTATTGAAGACTTCTTTCTCCATTAGAAGTATCATATTTCCCATGAAAAAAGTTAACAGATTTTCTTTATAAACAGTTTTTGGATATCCACTTTTACGGAAATTGTGTCATCCCAAATGAGCGATGCGTTTCCATCTGGTGAAGAAATTGTGCCCACTTTCCACGAGTTAGAATTCACGTTAGCAGCCATGTCATTGGCAGACATCAAAGCAGATCCATCATTCAGTTTAAAAAGTCCCTTGAAATATTTAGTAAACCTCACGGCAATACCTAATTTGTTATAAAAAGGTCACTTCTTCTTGGTAGCCTACGGATAATGATTGTTGCGACTGTTTATATGACACATGCGTACCTTGAAAATTTGTAACGTCATCCTCTGTGGTAGGATTTGAGTCTTGTTTCCACTCATTGTAATATCCTAGCCTTGGCCAAACCAATCGAAAATAGAAGAAGTTATCACAAGACCTGTTTTTAGATTGAGGATTTGAAGGCTAATGCTATACAAACAATTATTCAAGCTTGCACATTACCGTAGGGTCTCCAAATGACTCATGTTGGAGTAAAGGGGCTCATAAACGTTTTCAACCTGAAGATCCCAATCTCCAGGTGAAAAAAGAAGAGGCATACTCTGGTTCAGAAGCAAGACCCAATTTTGAGATTGGTGAGGACATGTCCAGATGTGTGACGAGTCCACCACAGTTTGAGATGGAAAGAACTAATGGCATTTCTTTTTACCTTTTGGTCAATAATTGTGGCAAAGAAAATTTGTGAGTTTACCCGTGCTGGAAGTTTTAAGTACAACCCATAAAATTTTAATTCAGTGGAACTGAATCCTCTAAAAACTTGATCACCAGCTTGCTCGTAAGCCCAGATATCGTGTCCATCCTTTCCATTGAATCCGTAAGACATGACCCGGCCTGGTTTCAAAATCGGAGTTTCACCAGTGGTATTTATAACTTTCCATTCAGTTCCATTTAAAGGCAAATATTCAGCCAACGATGGCTGCGGCACATTATCGTTCATGTATCCGCCTCGAATGAAAATTCCAGGTTCGTTCACCCCCTTGTGGTACGAATAAGAAAATGTCATCATGCATCCAAATGCATAACGCGCTGGAACCGTAGGTTTGCAATGTTTAAAGAATGAAGAAACATAAAATTGGTTCATGTTTAACGAAACACATTCTGACCCGTCAATCAATCTACTGATACCTCTGAGCAACAGTACTGCCCGGCCCCTTGGTAAAAAATATACCAGAACGCTCTTGAAAACCTGCCATTTAGGGATAGAATATGCCAGATTATCGGCTCACAATAGGCCAGAAATATACCAGAATATCGGCTCAGAATATGCCAGAAATATGCCACATTATCGGCTCGGAATATGCCAGAAATTTGCCAGATTATCGGCTAGGAATATGATAGTATTATGCCAGATTATCGGCTCGGAATATGCCAGAAATATGCCAAATTTCAAGAAAGCATTTTATAAAAAAAACCTCGCCAATTTTAGCGCAATTTATGAAATTTTTGCGTATTTTTGGAAAACAAAGAGAAGGGACTTCAAATAGAAAGCAACTAATTTTACAATCATAAATAAACGACATCATTCTGAGTTCAGGAGAATTCTAATATTCAGTATACTTATTTCCAACGTTGCTGTACAAAAATCACAAATACTGCAAAAATGCCAACAGAAAATGAGTAGAGAGGTAAAAAATGTAAACCATCTCATTTGCATTTTTGGCCTTATTTGTATTTTTTTGCATTTTTGCTAATTTTTGGGATGGGTTTGATTGGGCCATGAGCGGGCTCAGTATCGGAAGGGATCACTTTGGGGGGTCGGTTCATTGTGAGTTGGACCAAAAAAGCACAAACCAATCCAGAGCCAGAACCAACCGCGATTCACCGAGAAAGAGCTAAGGAATAGGAGTTAACTCATTTAACTTTAATAAATGGCACTTGAAAGCTCAACGAAACGAATGTAATGATGTTCGAAATGAGTCTTATACAATCCGATCTGATCCAGATTTGCACCAATCTGGATCTGAGCCGAATTCAAAATTTTGATTTCAGTTCGGAACCAAACCAGTTCAATCTGATAAGTCGCTAAACTGATCTTGACTCAGAAGAAAAAAATCTTGGCGTGACTGTTTTGCATTTTATTGTATTTTCCCCATTGTATTAGAATATTTTTGCTCTATTATTTGCATTTTTTGACATTTTATTTACTTATTTGTCAATTTTTACATATTTTTCTTACATTTTTCACTCTTATTATTTCCTTTTAATTACCACTTCAATGACGAGTCTTCAAAATTTGGTGATTGCTTGGTTCTCAAGTTCAAAGTTGAATATTGGCAATTGATCCAGGATCAATTTTTCTATCCAAGGTTCATTTTTTCTCTTAACTTAAAGTCAACCATCAAAGGCTCCAAATGAAGCAAGATTCATGTTGCAGAACTAAATTCTAGGGAACAAATCATTGTTTCATTGCAGCAAAAGAAGAAATAACAATTTACCTTGGGCGCAGCTTTCGTCACCGAGTGTACACTGTAGAATCAATGGGGTTTGACCAGTGATGGCATATTAATAAAAGTCACTTTCTGCCACCCGGCAGAAATTGGTGGCAGAAAATGGCTTTTATTCATTCAAAATAAGTGGCAGAAAATGGCAAAAAATGGCAGAAAGTGGCAGAAATTATTTTTTCAGGAAACTCATATAAGTTAACAATATATTCAACACTTAAAGGGACAAAATTTTGCACTTTTGATGTCTAAATATGGCCTTACCATCCCTCCAAAAGGTCATTGCATCGAAGAAGGAAGATACAAGTTCATGAAATCGATCTCCTCGATTCGTTTTTTAATTGCCCCTGAAGCCAGGGTGGTCAAATCAAGCACTCTTATTTTGTCTTAAATATGTACCGATAGTTAAACCTTAAATGTGATTTAATTATATTTTGCTCTGTCATTATTTGAACACTATAGTTTAGAATGGCAGGTTTCTAAAATGTTAAAATATCTTAAATGCATTTTTTTCAAAATTTAAAAACTAAGGCCTAAGTTCTGTTTTTCAAATCCAATTACAACACAGTCTTACAAAATTCATTTGAAGTAAAAAATACTTGTTATTTTCAAGTCAAGTTTGTTTACTCAAATATAAAATGAAATTAAACACTGACTTTCTTAACTTTTACAATAGCAATATGTTTGATGTATGAATTACAACTTAACATTATGTTTCATCAAAGTCTGATTTGAAGATGCTTGCTTGCTATGAACTGAATTAGTTTAAAATGAATTACTATAAAACCAAATAAACAAAATTTGAAATCTAATCCCAAAAAAGTCATTATCGTTTTCTTTTTAATATTTAATGAGTATTAATAATCAACAATTACTACCTGGGGCATAATTCATTTATTAATTCGTTTAATTAATTACGCTATCAATTAACAAACCATGTGAAAACATCAAGCATTCTAGAAAGTGGGGATAATCTTGTTCTGATATCCCTTTTCAACACTATCTAATATTTTAGTGACTTTGGACAATTTGAAATATGATAATAATATATCATAGTATAGTATAGTATATCATATTAATACTATTCATAATAATAGTATATCATAGGAGCTTTTCTTTATTTCACATAAACTTTCGTCATAACTTCAATAGAAGTTCTTATTTAATAATAATGTTTGTTGCGACTCTTGGTCATGTCAGGCAGGTCAAAACAGAAGTATAAAATAAAATAAAAATAAAGATATACATGTATGGTCATATACATGATTAAATGACAATGTCAATGGTTAAAACGTATAAATAGATGAGTAAAATTGTGATATTACAGTTGAGTTGACTAGAATCATTTCAGTGCACACGAAAGAAGTAAAGAGGAGATTGACAGACAGTACAGATGCATCCTGAACTTCATCCTGAATTATTATCACTATATGGCAGATCAAAGGAATGACGGATTTTTAACCAAGGAATATCTTATGAAAAGACGTGTTTTCAAATAAAATGTGTATTTCTAGTTATTTTAGCATCAACAATGATGTTTATATTTAATTTTGAGGTTAAGGTTGTTTGTTACTCACGGTGTTTAAAGTTTCTGGTTATGGGTTTGCTCAAATGCCAAGACTTCAAATGGCGTTTTCCGATATCAGGGTATCATGAAGAACATATTTAGTGAAGGTGTACATCTTTCATAAGCTCAGATAACTATATCAAATCACTTAAAACCACTAAAACGAACAATTATTCCAAAACCTTGTTAATAGATATTCAAAGGGTCCTTAGTTATGAATTGATATAGAATTGTATCAATATATCTGTTTAGCAGATGCTTAACAATAATTAATTTTAACTTTCAAATTGCACCAAAAAACACCTAAAATGCTCCAATGGTGTGTTAAAGTAATTGCTAAGGCATAATATATACTGTTTCGGCATCACAAAGATAAATAAACATTTTCTGTGTTATCCAAATTTTGTCTTTATCAAAAAATAAGTATATATCTTTCAAAACTAACTTAAAATGCATATTTTTGGATATTTTTTTCTTTATTTTTTTGGACAATTATTGCCAAAAATAATTTAAAGATTTTGTAAAATTTCAACCAATAACTTTTGTTTCAAATTTTGCAACTTTTCAACTCAAGAATTTTCGTTTTACAAATAAATATTTTAACAAATAAACACAGATGTTCCGCAAATTTTAATGCTATGTAACACTTCCAAATATTTTTTTTAAAATCTTTTTGCGGATTTTTTATTACCGCTACAAGGAATGCGATTCCCTGTAAATTGAAGGATTTCTCCCGACAGCTTCAATCCGACCCCCAACAGGATTCGAACCTATGCCGTCTGGGGAAGCACTTACACTCGGCACTTTTAAGAACGCGCTAGTACGCGTGGCCACTTTTGCGCTCCTAATACTGAAATATTTGCGAAAAAAAAATTTCAAAAATGTGCAATTTAGGTTAGTTTTAAGTTATAAACAATGTTATCATCATAATCTATACACAAAATAGTAAAGAAATGAAAAATTTTCTCTTTGTTTTGTGATGTTAAAAATGTGTTTTTATTTCTTGGCAATTACTTTAACAAATAAATGGAGCATCCCGTGGTATAATTTGATAAAATTTGAAGGTTTAAAGTAGTGATTGCTTCTTATCTGCACCATATTTTCTTCAATGAAATTTTGCTTCAATTCAAGACTAAGGACCTTTTCAATATCAATTACTAAGATTTTGGAATATCTATTTATTTTAGTGGTATGAAGAGATTTAATACAATTGTTTGAGCTGATAAAAAATGTACACCTTCACAAAATATTTTCCTTATGATACTCTGATATCGGAAAACGCCATTAGAAGTCTTGGCATTTGAGCAAACACTTTTTAGTACATAGGTAACCATCGTGTTCTCCTAAGTATTTGTGTAAACTTTAATTACATTTTATTCTTTAAATCTCATTCTACAAATCCAAATTTGTAGTTGAACATCAGTCTATGTGTAATTTTGTCCATTAGCGGCCATTTTCTACCATTTTCTGCCACTTTCTGCCACCAAGTGGCAGAAAATGGCAGAAATTCAGTAAAAGCCAAAGTTGCCATCCCTGGGTTTGACACACTTCGAAATTTGATTTCTCTTCTTGTAAAAGAGGAAACAAGGATTCAAAATGTTATGCGTTAGATTTTATACTATTTGACCAAAGTAGAAAAAACGGGCGATATCTATAGATTTTAGATGACGAGGAACCTTAAATCTTATGCGAAAAAATTACCTATGTTCAACCTTGGACAAGGACTAAACTGGAGCGAGCTTTTGTCTAAAATCCAACAATCTGACAAGGCAACAGATCCTGCATCACAACTAAAAAAAAAATCAATGGTTCAAATTGTACAAATGTAATGAAGCAACCCTTCTTTTAAACAATTCTCACTCTCTTCCTCCAATAATGAACACGGATTGCTCATTTTCAAGGAGGCAAAACTGTGACAAGCAAGAAATGGAAGCAGGGAGAGTCACAGTAGTGTTCAAAGTATCATTCAGAAGACTCCACGTGTCAGTGACAAAATCATAAGCTTCTAAATCAAGGACTGAGCCATTCACGTTATAACCTCCAATAACTGCAATTTTGTCACCAAGATTAAATAATTGATGAGACATCCGGCTATGCACCATTTTGCCACAGTGGACCCATTTTCGCTCAGGGGCACTCAAATCCAGAACGTGACCAGAAGCTTGAAAATTAATGTACTTAGATTATCTACTAACTGCAATCTGATGATTGCTTAATTTTCTATTGTAACTTACCCAAAATTTCGGTCGAAATGGAACTGCATCCTCCATTGATCATCACACGAGAACCATGAGTAACTGTTCCAGTTTCATATGCTTCTAGTTGGTCAAAATTTGGCAATGGTTGGCTTTTACACTCATAACCATCTCTTAAAATAACATGCACAGTCCCATCCACTTGATAGTTGGAATCATGGCCACCAACAATAAGCCCAGTTTTATCTATTGGAAAAGCAAACCATTTTAATGCACCATAAAAAGACCTGAATTTAGTCCAAATAATATGTACTGTTCATGCCCTTCAAATTGGGGAATAGAAAAAAAATGCAAAAAATTGATGCTAATAAAACTTCATTTTGAACCAATTCTTTGTCTTGGAGGGGCTATCATGTGTCTGCTCTCATTTACCTTGCTTTAAAGTTTGTCAAATGTATTCATTAATCTTTGGACCATCAGTCCTCAACACTTGCTTCAAGCAAGACTTGTGATTCTACTGTTATAAAGGATTTGAAAAAAGATTGAAAAAGCTTTGAAAAGAAAACTTCCTCCCTGTTTTGATTTGAAATTTTACAAAAATATCTTTTGCAAAGAAGGGGAAACATGAATTTGATTGATTCATTGCTTGGGATAGAAGTTTTAATTAAGAATGACTTAACCAAGGATATTTCACATGATTACCACGTATTCGTCTTCTCCCGTCTGTTGTCGTGAGCGGCCGTTTTTTGCGTTGCTCATGATGATTCTAACATTTGGTTAGGTTAGGTTAGGTTAAGTTAGTTTAAGTAGTGAAATATTGCTTTAGGATAAATACACTTACGCAACCTTGGAATAAATCGTGGTACTTTTACAAGCGAGATGATAATTCGGCCGGTTTGGACTAAGTGTTTGTGTGGTGGTCGTGTGGATCGAAGGTAAGCCATTTTTTACATTATATAGCCTTTTCTTCTTTCCCATATTGTTAGATTAGTTTTATCATTTTTATAGTAGCATGCAACTCTTTCCTTCTTTCTCTATCAATATTGTTTGTGTATTCTCTTTCAGGTTCTTCTTAGCTCTTAAGTTGTTTTTCAGGTTTTTCACAGTTGTAGGTGTCTCTTTTTAGTTGTATTAGTCAAGATATTTTGTATTAGAACTCAAAAATAGGGTTTTAGCTTCCTTTTTGAGCTTCCCTTCTGGCAATTACCTTTTGCAGTACGTTAGGGAAGGACGCCGTTTTTCTGTAGATCCAAGGTTTGAGTTTCCGGCGTCAGCTGTTGTTCGTTTGTTTGTGTTTTCTTTGTTTTTGTTTACATAGCGAGTAGTTTGTTCTTTCTTGCCCTAGTTGGGTTGCTTTTGCCTCAGGATGGGCATAATTAGTTTGAATCCTCTCCTTTTACTTTTTCCCACCAACTTTTTCCCGTAACATTTTCCCCTATTGATTTTCCTAGTTTGAATTTACTTTGCTTTGACAAATCATTTATTTTTATCTTCGTTCCTCTTATGGGAGAGATTACCCTATCATTTTATGGACCTGCTGCCGTCTCTAACTGCCGTTAGCAGTGTAGGCTTGCCAAAAAAATCTCAGTTTTCAAGGGTCAGATTTTCGAAATGTTCCATTTATGGGCAATGGCATGGTTAATGTATGTTGACAAGTATTGCATAGTAATTTGAAAACAAATGGAGAAATTGGAAGCCTTCAATTAAAAAAATTATTTGTTTTTAGGTTTAGTTGCCCCAAGAACCGATCTCCTCTGGCCATCTTGTTATTCAAAGTCGGGCATTCATAAGTTCAAAGTTCGGAAGAACCCTCTCAACTGATGTAGCGAAATTTTAGATAAAAGCAACAAAACATACTTTTTTGCAAAAACAATGTCAAGAATTGCTATTTCAACTTCAAGTTGTGCAGATAAGAAATGCATTGTTGCAATCACCAGGCCTAAACCTTCGTTTTAGTTACCTCGCACGCTCATCAGAAACACAGGTCTTCCGAACTTTTTCCTGCCGAAAGTGATGACGTCACTAGTAATTGCTGTAATTGGTCTCTACTATTCAGCCTGACCAATTTAAGCTCTTTTTCCTGTTATTTTGGAAATTTACTTCCAACTTAGAAGCATTTAGCTCTTTTGGCTCTTTTAGCTCCTTTTGAAATATTTTGCCATTTTTAGCTCTTTTTCTGAGAATTTTAGGGATTTTTGGCTCCCTTTCAAAAAATTTCAAGTTGCCAGATTTTCTACCTCAATAAAATGAGGCTTTTTCAGAAATGGTTGTTTTTATCCAAATACATGGGATTTTCAGGACATTTTTTTTTGTATTGGTTGCGGATTTTCTACTACCGCTACAAGGAATGCGATTCCCTGTAACCAAGGATTTCTCCCGACAGCTTCAATCCGACCCCCAACAGGATTCGAACCTACGCCGTCTGGGGAAGCACTTACACTCGGCTCTTATAAGAACGCATCAGTACGCGCGGCCACTCTGGCTCCCTTTTTCCTCCTCTCCAATTGACTCCACACTATGGCTCTTCCTTCTATAGCAAAAAAATAACGGCTTTTGGCAAGTCTTTCACAATCTCCATTAACCTACTGGTACTGGCTAAAGCAGTGGCCATCTCTTTCCCCCAACAGTGATCTCCCCTTGTTGGTTTGCACCAGGTGATCTCCGCCAAGGTAAACTCCCCCAACAATCAACTCTGCCAATATTGAAATCTGCCATACTAAACGCCCCCAACATTGAACTCCGCCACGGTAAACTCCACCAGGATTAACTCCGCCAACAATCATCTCCGCCAACAATCATCTCCGCCAACAATCATCTCCGCCAACAATCATCTCCGCCAACAATCATCTCCGCCAACAATCATCTCCGCCAACAATCATCTCCGCCAACAATCATCTCCGCCAACAATCATCTCCGCCAACAATCATCTCCGCCAACAATCATCTCCGCCAACAATCATCTCCGCCAACAATCATCTCCGCCAACAATCATCTCCGCCAACAATCATCTCCGCCAACAATCATCTCCGCCAACAATCATCTCCGCCAACAATCATCTCCGCCAACAATCATCTCCGCCAACAATCATCTCCGCCAACAATCATCTCCGCCAACAATCATCTCCGCCAACAATCATCTCCGCCAACAATCATCTCCGCCAACAATCATCTCCGCCAACAATCATCTCCGCCAACAATCATCTCCGCCAACAATCATCTCCGCCAACAATCATCTCCGCCAACAATCATCTCCGCCAACAATCATCTCCGCCAACAATCATCTCCGCCAACAATCATCTCCGCCAACAATCATCTCCGCCAACAATCATCTCCGCCAACAATCATCTCCGCCAACAATCATCTCCGCCAACAATCATCTCCGCCAACAATCATCTCCGCCAACAATCATCTCCGCCAACAATGATTTCCGCCACGATAAACTACGCCACGGTAAACTCCGCCACTAGAATTCACTCTTGGGGGAGTTTACCATAGGGGAATCTACCGTGGCGCAGTTTACCATGTCGGAGTTTACCGTGGCGGAGTTTACCGTGGTGGAGTTTACCGTGGCGCAGTTTACCGTGGCGGAGTTTACTGTGGCAGAGTTTACCGTGGCGGAAATCACTGTTGGCGGAGATGATTGTTGGGGGGAGTTAATCCTGGGGGAGTTAATCCTGGTGGAGATAAGTCCTGGGACCGTGGGGGAAATCACTGTTGGAGGAGTTGATTGTTGGGGGAGTCTACCTTGGCGGAGATCACCTAGTGCAAACCTACAGGGGGAGATCAGTGTTGGGGGAGTTATATGGGAACCGGTTTAAAACAACCACCAAATGTCCTATTGGATAATTGTGGAGACACTTGTTTAATGAAAAAATCACGTGATGCTCTTTGACACAAACTACTGTTACTGACAAAAAGTTCATTTGATCAAGTTCAAATTGAGCCTGCGACCTTTCAACTACGGGCCAAACAGTGGGTTAAATTAGATTTTTCTCTGGTCGGCCTAGAAATAAAAAAAATTGTTTACGCCATTAACCGAGGCATCAAGGTCTTTCATTATCCCTCCTCTATTAGTAACATGCAAAAAGCCAACATCACTTCACATAGTAACCTTTTTTTGGCCGTTTTATTTAGAAAGGGAGAGAAAAACTCTAAAGGACTTATTTTTCATGTCTTAAAAAACACTGACAAATATTTAGGGTCCGAAAACATGAAAATATTAGTGCTTTTGGCCCTTTTAAATTAAGCTCTTTTCAAAAAAAAAATTAGCTCTTTTAGCTCCAAAATTTGCCTCAAAAGTGATGTTTTTAGCTCTTAGTCTTAAAGTCTTTAGGTCTTAAATAATTGGTCACGTTGCTACTTTTTTTGTTTTTCCCGCCATTTCAATAATGGACGCCATCTTGAGTCAGGTTAGCGATGAGGCTAAGAAATGTCTGCATTTAGCCGTAAAAGATAAGGACCCCTCTGTTGTAAAGAAGGCCTTCATTGTTGAGGCTCTGGTTGCTTGGGTTAGTCAGACCAGAATACTCGTTGATTCAAAGGTGGACTCAGTTCTCGACTCTTTTTACTTGGCGACTTCAATTTTCCCGCTAGCATTGCTGAGTTGGAGGTTAGTCCGGATGGGTACATTCCCATTTCGAAAACAGCATGTCTGTCTTCTGAAAAATTGGAAGAGTTTGCGATCTTGTGTAATCTCTCTCAAAACGTTGGTGCCAGAGCTGAAAGTGTCCTGGACTTAGTTTTTTCCAATGACCCTGATCTGATCCAGAATGTCCATGTTGCCCCATGTAGCCTTTCAGATCACAACATTCTTGAAATAGGGTCGACTATGACTCAAAAGCCGGCGAGCTCTAGAGTTAAACCTGCACAAAAGGTGGGTCTGGCAAAGTTCAAGTTGAAATTGGTCTGTTTTGTTGAAAGATTGGAAGAATTGGACTTGATTTCCATTCTGAAGCAGGAACCATCCATAGATGACGCCATAAATAGGCTGATTTCCATTTTACAGGACGCTTGTTTGTCTCTGTGTTTTCCAGAAACGGCGTCAAAAGGTGGGCCATTGTCTAGAATTCCAAAGTTTAGAAAGAAGTTTATCAAAAAGGAGTTGTCAGACTTCAAAAAGACTTTGACGTACTTCAAATCCATTTGTTTTAGCCAGCCACCAAAGCAAATTGGATGTGCTCCAATCAATAATTAGGGCCTCCATTCATTCCGATCAGTTAGAGAAGGAAAGTAGAGTGATCCAGGAAGTTAAAACTAATCCAAAGGCATTTTTCTCTTTTGCAAACACAAAGAGAAAAATGAAGCATCCTGTGGGACCTTTTGAGGTCGACGGTAAAACCGTCAATTATTATTGTCAGGTTATGGCCAAAATGCTTGGAGATCAGTTCTCAAGTGTATTTTCAAGTCCAGAAAGGGTAGACAGGGTAGGCCATTACTACCCTGTCTACCCTTCCCAATGTTGTTGATGAGACTGGCATTGATAGTCAGGATAATCGATTGGAGGATCTGGTAGTCACAGATCAAGATGCTTTTGAGGCCATCAAGAGCCTAAAGCTCTCAAGTTCTCCTGGACCTGATGGTGTGACATCTCAGTTTCTGATGAAATGTTCACAGATTCTTGCCCCTTTTTTCTCTTATTTAATAATAATGTTTATTGCGATAAGTTATTTTGTCATTGGACAAGGGGAAATAGAGATAGAGAGAAACTGAAGGAAGAGTTCCATGATGGCCGCCATTCAAGGCGTCGTATCCATATCGTCTATGCTTCGTTCTCACACGCCAATTCATTTGTCGATTTATTCCATTGGGTTGTGCAATATCCTTCATCGGTTGTGGTCCGCCATCTGTGGTCAGGAAAAACGGCTTATCCTTCCGAGAGAAGTCAAGGAGGAAATTCGAACCGACGACCTCTCTCGCGATAGGAAGGTGCCTAATCCACTTGACCACATCTCCTCCCCTTATGATGCGTGGCATCTTAGATCAGGGCAAGTTTCCCTCTTTTCTAAAAGTAGCTCATGTCGTTCCAATTTTTGAGGGCGGAGATAAGTCACTCTCTAGTAATTATAGGCCCATTTCGCTGACTTCCAGTATTGCAAAGGTCTCTGAGAAGATCATGAAGTCCAAGCTTGTTGAGTATTTGGAAGCCCATGAAATCATTCCCCCAGGGCAGCATGGGTTTCGAGCCCATTTACTTACAGTCACCCAATTGGTTGACCATATTTAGCAGATCAATCAGGGGCTTGAAAGTCACGAGTCAGTTGATGTAGTCTATCTTGACTTTGCCAAGGCCTTTGATAAGGTCTTTTGCTCGATTAACTCAAAGAGTTTGGGATCCAGGGTAAGGACTTGAATTGGATTGGAAGTTTCATGAGTGAAAGGAAGCAAATAGTCAAGGTTGCAAGGTTGAAGGATCATTTAAAGGCATGTATGATGTCAAGTCAGGTGTTCCACAAGGTTCAATTTTAGGTCTGCTCCTGCTTATTCTCTTTATTGCTCCTCTCCAGAAGTTTTGAGCAAAAGCCAGTATTTCTTCATTTGCTGATGACACAAGAATGGTCAGGACTCAAAATGTTTTGTTGAGGACTTGGGGAAAGTCAACTCTTGGGTTGGCCAGAGTAATTTGGCATTGAGCGGGATGAAATTCCGCACAATGACGTATGGGGCGTCAAAATTAGATGTTCCACTCAAAGACAATGGAGGTTGTGATATTGAGCAAGTATCGTCCATGAGGGATTTAGGAGTTTTCATCCAAGATGATGGAAAGTTTGATTGGCATAATCAGTTGAAAGTCGGGAAAGCATTTCAAACATGTGGTTGGATAGATCACACTTTCAAGTCCAAAGATAGTTTTACGATGCTAACTCTGTACAAGTCGATTGTTCAATCGCATCTTGAATATGCCTCACCCATTTGGGCTCCAATGAGTTCGGCAGGTTTGCAAAAGGTCGAGCAGGTCCAAAGATTTTTTACTAGGAACATGACAGGAATGAGAGAGCTCTCGTATTGGGAGAGGCTCCAGAAATTAGGACTGTACATTGCTCAGAGACGGTATGAAAGGTATCTGATACTGTATGTTTTCAAGAGCATTGATGGGCTCTGTCCCAACCCAGGATTTGAGATCAGTTGTAGCGATCGTAGAGCTTTTACGTGCATTCTGAGAGCACCTCCAAATCCAACGGAATCCAGGCTAGTTCGATCAATGAAGCCTTCCTCTCTTCTTTATCGGGCTCCTTCATTGTTCAATTTGTTACCTATTAGTCTTCATCGGGAATATGTAAGAGCGGATTCTCTAATAGCATTTAAGGCAGGATTGGACAAATTTTTAAACACTAATCCTGACCAACCCACTATTCAAGGGTTGTACAGATCTGTCAACACTAAGTCCTTCGTAGATCAAATTTCGTATAAGCGGTAATTATATGAACTATATTTATCATTAACTCCTTTTACAGGGAATCCTATCCTTGTAGCGGTATTAAAAATCCGCCCCCCCCCCAAAAAAAAAAAAAATCTTGACTGTTTAGCGAAAATTCAAAGGGAACAGTTTTTGGCGGGGTTACTTCTCACTTTATACCAACAACAAGTTACTAGGTGCATTTTTGTAATTCGTCATGAGTAGGAACAGGGAGTTTGTACGAATGAAATTGACAAATTAGACGAAAAAATACCATAAAATTGCCTGAGTAGACAACAAAAAGACGAATGAAATTGCCAGATTAGACGAAAAAAAATTCCCAAAAGACGAATAACTCTGACCAAGAAGCACTGGATTCATGGAGTGGGAGGCTAGCAATGAAGATAATGATTTCCGGAAAGAACAAGTCAATTACGTTCTTCTGCAAATGAGACCTTGCATATGTTGACAAGAATACGTATTTTAATTTTCAGCTCAATCGAACGTCGGAGACAAAAGTTATGCTCACTCAAAGTTCAGTGCAAATCCTACCGAGAATGAATAAACTTGCCCTTTTGTGGTTCACGGTTTACCACAAAAGGGGGAGTTCATTCATTCTATGCTCTCATCAGAACATAAGAAAGAGGCAGAGAAGGCATAACTTTTCACCCCGGCATTCGATTGGGCTGAAATTTGAAATACGTGTTCTTCTCAATACAAGCCTCTGAGGCTAGTTTTTAAAGACGCAAAGATCGATCTTAAGATCGTACTTTAGTACTGTAAGTTCGATCTTGAGATCGATATTTGCGCTTAAAAAACTAGCCTCAGGTCTCACTTGCAGAAGAACGCAAATGGTTTGTTTCTACTGGAAATCATTATTCTCGTTTCTAGCCTCCCACTCCATGATTTCCGTGCTTCTTGCTCTGACTTACAAGACAGAAGATGAATCAATTCCTCCAACAGGCGAAAAAAGACGTTCAAAAGCACTTCCCAAAATGTAAACGAAATGTATGTCCCATTGACAGGGAAAACATTTGTCTTCTTGTGCAAGAACGGCTAAATCTAGAAAATTTAAAAAAGGGAGTACCTTGTGGGAAAGAAATGGTCAGTAGTACGTAAATAGATTTTAAAAGTGAATAAGACTTAAAAACGCCTCTTTATATGAACGTGTAACGGCGTGGGCCTTGTGCCCAATGTAACACAAATATGATGCCCGTTTTCCCAAATGCACTCACAATGAAGATTATTAGAGAAAACAAGCATTTTTGTTCTCTAGATGGCACCTCTCTCTCTATTTTTTTTAAAATAGAGAGAAATCGTATTTTTCTCTTAAACAAGTCTGCCAACATGGAGAATATTTCTTTTATTCATTTACTTAATAAATAATTTTGAGCTTTTTTTGCTCAGAAACCCTACGAAAAACTATCAATTTGTTTTCAAGTAGCTTTGCAAAGAAAGAAAATTTGGCTTTCAATGGAAAAATATTGAGACCTGTCGAGCGGAAACCCAACATCTTGAACAGCAATTC
>CM021319.1:1455253-1473221 GCA_010645155.1 Tigriopus japonicus
CCTGTCCAGAGGAAACCCAACATCTTGAACAGCAATTCCACGTACCAATGAAATGACATTCAATGACATCTAGCGGCAGAAACTAGTCTTTCACATTTCATGCAATCTTTGGCCTTAATTTAGGATCAAACAGTATGACTTGGCGATATTCTTTCTTATAGACATTGTTCCTAAGGTCGAGTAGGATGAAAATATGATGAAAAATGGCATTTTAGTCTCAACCACTAAGGTTCACATCAAGTTAAAAAATATCTACGCTCTATTCTCCCATGACTTTGCCCCTGTTTTGGCGCCATCTAATGGTAAATTTTGAAGCTTGCGCTAAAATCCACATGCATACGTAGAGCGGTGGCTCTACTCTGTTCATCAAAGCAAGAAGCACTGGAATCATGGAGTGGGAGGCTAGCAATGAGAATTATGATTTCCAGTAAGAACAATTCAATTACGTTCCTTTGCACATGAGACCTTGCATATGTTGACAAGAATACGTATTTCAATTTTCAGCTCAATCGAACGTTGGAGACAAAAGTTATGCTCACTCAAAGTTCAGTGCAAATCCTACCGAGAATGAATGAACTAGCCTTTTTGTGGTTCACGGTTTACCACAAAAGGGCGAGTTCATTCATTCTCTGCTCTCTTCAGTACATAAGTTTGAGAAGGCATAACTTTTCACTCCGGCATTCGATTGGGCTGAAATTTGAAATACGTGTTCTTCTTAATGCAAGCCTTGTCTCATTTGCAGAAGAACGCAAATGGTTCGTTTCTGCTGGAAGTCATAATTCTCATTGCTAGCCTCCCACTCCATGATTTCCGTGCTTCTTGATCAAAGATAACAAATCACATAAACACCGGAAAGGAAAGAACAAACGAAAAAAAAGTGGGAACATAAAAATACACGAGGGTTGAATGGCGCACTAACACAACGTTTTCAATAGAGCTATATTTAAAATCAGATTTGCTGATTCATTACTTATTCTCGTAGGTTTTGTTATTTTAACTTTTTATTTTTTTGTTCTTTGGATCTTTTAACTTTTTCAACCCAAAGAAAAATCAGCGGAGACATTGCTTCGCCTGACCTATCATGTGTTAATTTCCAGCATGGTTTCCAGGACGTAAGTTATGTTTTTTTTGCAAAATCTCAAGTCCTTTCCTTGTCGACTATCTTCTTTTGAGTGGCTTAACCACTTATTTAGCCTAAAAGGAGATTTATTTTGGAGAAATTTTCCCCCAAAAAAATGTCGAAAAAAGGAATAAAATTGCCCAATTAGTTGAAAAAAGGGAATAAAGTCCGAATTAGACAAAAAAAAAAATTTGTGACGAATAGAAGTAAGAAGACGAAAAAACACGAAAAAAAGACGAATAAATTTATTCGTCTAAATTTCCTGTTCCTTATCATGAGCCTTGGCTGGAATGCCATTTTAAAACATTGCCGATCAAATTCTCAGAACTATCCATAACTAAATGATGATTTAAATTTTTGATCTCTAAAACCGAAATAAAGGAAGTAACTGAATTACACTAAATTTTAGATGTTGGTGTGATTTACGTTTCAAGTAATGCCAAAGTAGGGTCTTGCTTTCGGCAACGATACTGGAATTGACTTGATCTCGCGTCAAATGGCATTTCAAAGTCGCCTCATCGAATAAAAATCCATGGCAATCCACTGTGTTGAAATAGCACACGGATTTGCAATATTTCAAATTTAATACACCATTGTAAGTTTCATAAACCATTGGCGACCATGAGGAGCCAGGCAAACTTTGATTCAAAAATATTTCCTTCAACGACGTTTCATAATACCCTGAAAAATATGCATTCACCAGAAAAGCCATTGTTAAATTAATCATTTAAACCCCTTTGACTCTCACCAATATTGAAATAGATAGTATCCATTCCTCTTGGTAAATTAACGTATTCTGGGAGCCATTCGTCTGGTTCTCGCTCTATGAGAGGATTTCCCATGAAACAATAATCCTCGACTAAAATCATGAAACTGCATCCCTCTCTGTAGAACCGGCAATGCAATCCACATTGGTCTAAATTGGAAATGTTTTGTCGGATAGTCATCACATGTTCAAACCAGGCCGTCGAGTACACCTCCAAGGGCATGAATCGTTCGGGATCTGTGGCAAATCCCATGTCAGTGAGGGATTCTGAAAGATGACCCAATCCCACGAATTATCACGTCTTTTCGGTTAACAATATATTTTACCATTTTTGAAAAACACCGGGTTGTTAAGGCCTTCATGAAACTCTTCTATCACGTATATATTTAGTAAAAAGCACCTCAGGAAAGCGGTGTAAAACATTTGGCAAGCGTCGTCCCAATAACATTGGGTTCCACAAACTTCGTGGGTCCAAACCTTGCCAGTAAATCGGGCATAGGTGAAAGCCTTTAACATCTCAGAAGACGATTGTTCATATGTAGGAAAGATAGATTGAAGCCATTCTCTGTAATATCCTATGAAAAGAATCGTCAGAAATCGTCAACATCCAAGATTTCGAAGTGTTACAGGATTTCTGAAGGAATTCAAACGCGTAAACTACAGTCGAATCTCGATATAAGAAATCTGAGTTTAAGAAATTTTCGCGATATAAGAAACTTTTCCGTGCTGACCAAAATTTTACAACATAAGAATTCTCGATATAAGAAATTTTCCATTTTTCCTCAATCTCGATATAAGAAACATTCTTGAAGTTTTGGGCTATTTCTCCTGCTTAAATTGGTCACAGCACAAAAAAACAAGAAAAACCGAAATATTTCTAAAAGGATCAATGCAGTGCTTCCATATATTGCACTTTGCGCAAATCTTGCTCTTTTTGAGGTCCCGTTTGCGCACTTTTTTGGGCTCTTGCTCCTTGCATTTTTCAAGTTCGAGTCAAAGGAATAAAAAAAATGCATTTTGAACACTAGAATCACTAAAATTGTCCAAAATGCCACTCAACAAGAACTATTTTAAAGACATTAAGTTTAAAAATGTAATTTATCGACAATTAAACAAAATAATATAAGCATAAATTAGTTTTACTAACAAATGCGCAATGTTTGAGAGTGAAACAAATTTCTGTGTCTGCCAAAGAAAACCTCTCAAATTTGAGGTAATTTAAGGTCAAACTGAGAAGGGAAGATTTGCAGTTGAGATATTCCAAAACAATAGCAAAACACTACATCAGTATGAAAGCCTGGAAGGCTCAAATTGTTTAAAAAGTTGTTTGTCCCCGTAAAGGTTTAATAATGTGACAATCATGAAGGCAAAATTGTACATTTTTCTTTCAATTTTTCTGTCAAACTGAGATTGAAACAAGTTCTTAAGCTTTGTAATGGAGATATAAATGCATGCACTTTTAACGCAAATTCGTGTGTTTTAATGACCATTTTTTAAAAGCTAAGTTTTTGTATTATTATCAGATTTTTTGTAATAAAAGTAAGCTTATAAGGTTATATGAAGGTGAGGTAAACTCCTCCAGTAGCTTCCTGTATTTTTTATCGTTTCTTGAGCCAATTGTTGTGTCGCAAAGCTCAAAGGTTGCAGGTGTTTCTATATTACTGGTTCCGATTTTAAAAGGACTCTATAAGATAAATCTCGATATAAGGAACGTTTTGCCGCTGACAGAAAAGTCGTTTCAAATTCGACTGAACCGTATTTAGATCCCATACACCGTGGCTGATACTTTCTCACTTCCAAACCATGGATCCCTGGCCAAACTTAGCCACCACAAAAGAGTAAATTGCGTACTCAAGACCTTGCCAAGATTCGTGGCTCTAGCCTGACAGACTTTTTCAGGTTTGTGCGACATTTTTTCTTCTCCAGCTTCACAAATGCTGTGATTTTTGGTACTAGTTTATATGTGGGTGATGGATATCACTATAAACGATAAAATATGTGATATTAACGCGAGAAAAAAAGCATTTCAGGTCGATCAGAAGCAACTTGTAAGATGTTTCTGAGAAAGTCAGCGCTCTGAAATTTCAAAATAGACATCCAAATGCCGAAGTTGGCCTTTTCTTGACATTGAATCCCTCAAGACTAAATATTTGGCAATCTTTTGGGAAAAACTAAACTATAAAGGGAAATTCTAAGCTTATTATTATTCTGATCACAATGACTCTTTCAATTGTATTGTTTAAATAACATTACACGTTAAGTGATTTAGATGATTTAACTGAAAGATTATCAGTTTGTAAAGGAGAAAAACAAACGAATGGTTGAAATCGAAGAAGTATTTCGTCGCATTCAAAACAACCTTGGAGTGAGCCCTTTTTCACACTCAATAAATAAGCAAATTTAAGATTTTCTGCAACTATAACCAGTTTTAAAACTCTATTACCAATACATCCACACGGTATCAAAAAACAAAGCACTGCAAATTTACATTTTTAATCTACAACTACATTTGCAATTTCTTTTTACAACTGTTCTTTTTTCCTCAAGGTTTTTTCCAATTCACACGTATTACAAGTGTTGTAAGTGAACAATAAGGTTATGAAAAATATGAGAAAGTAGAGGAAAAGATTGTCCTACCTGGCTGTACTCCAACATTGCTTGTTCCGCTTCCTAATGAAATTGCTGAGACATTGTTCAAAAAATTACCAAGAAGACAATTATTTGTAGAGATGTCAAAAAGGTAAAGGTGACATTTGGGCTCTATTTCGAAGGTACAGTGGGCACTACATTCAAGGTCAGAGCTAGCCGTCGTTATGACTTTGTAGACGGGGAGATGCCAATCGGAGGCATTGATATTTTCCATTATGACTTTTTGGGTGTCCCATGTTCCCCAGTTGGTTTCGTTTATGAAATCTGAAGAAGAAAAATGATTTGAGCCCCGTGAAGAAATAAGTACTTTTGTGGATACTTCTCTCACGTTCAGTTATAAATACATCCGATTGTTGTACAACGGATGTATTGCTAAATAGAGTTTTGTTTCCATAGATATCTCCCAAATAACAGTTTTGCGTAACTTGGACGTATATCTGGCATCGAGGGTAGAAAATTAATCCACAATAGATGGCACAAACATCGCGAGAGGAAACACCTGCAATCTTCTCAAACATATATTCCGTCCAAACCATCCCAGGAACATGCAACAATTTTAAAAAGCTTGTTATTGCTCCTGCAAAGTGAATCGTCAAATGAAACTCAAACCAGGTTAAATTGGTTCGTATTTACAACCTTGTTCTATGAAGATGACCTGACTGTCTAATTGCTGAGGTAAGAACGAATATGACCCTGTGGATGAACCCACTAAACACTCTTTGTTTGTTCTCCAAGTGAACAAATTGCAATCGGGATCTTGGTTGCACACAGCGGCGCATTCCAATCTATTTGCTGCAAGTGGTGCCTCGCCAGAGATAAGTGAAGGCCATTGCACTGGACCAACTTCCATGCCAAGGAACATTTTGTTTCCAGAGACTGTGATAGTAGCAAAAACGTGAAGAAGAAAAACGAAACCCAATTGTGACCAACACATTCTAAAATGTTGATGATTGGCAAGCTGTCCTCAAACTAAATTGGACATTTGAAATGGCGCAGATAGTTAATCACACCCAGTAAACCGTATTCTTGTAGGATTTAACCAAGAAATGATTTGGCATTGCTTAACTCCAAACCAATCACACTTCCTTTACTGACGAAAGAAGATAGCGTCATGAGGGGGCAAGGACTTTAAAAAAGATGGATTGTTGGCATTGCAATGTTTAAAGAAATACCTGTCCAAATTGAAAATGTTTTACCTCGATCCAAGTAGGATGAATTGATCACTCAGGTTCATTTTAAACGTCATTCATATTTTTTCATTTTAAAGTAAAAGCTTGGAGTTCGCTGATATTTAATCACTGAGATAAATCAGATTTTGAAAAATGAAAGTTGCACATATCCTCAAAAATCGGTTCTCAACAAATTTAGACCAAAAGCTGTGCATGGAGTTTCGGTTTTCCCCAATCTGCCCAAAGAAAGCCCACATTGCGTAGGGAATTTAATACTAATGTTTATTGCGACTCGTGGTCATGTCATGGCGTTTTGAAAAAGGATAAATGGAAAGTCATATAACAATGTAAAAAGACAGGTCAAATGCTGAAAAAACACGTTAAAAATAGTTTCGTAAAATCGTGATATCACAGTGAGTTGACTAGAATATGTTTCAGTGCACAAGGAAGAAATGAAGCGGGGATTAACAGACAGTGCAGATGCAGTTGGATAGCGGTAGATGATGAAAATCTTGGTTAATGTACCTAGTAGAGAGGGTGGAATAGAGGTGGAAGGTGGAATTTGACCTTACATAAAAAATAATTTCCCATACTTACACCATCAAGCCCAATTTGTGTCAGTAACGAACTTGAAAAAATTGAACTTTTTACGTATGCTTATGTGCATAATATATTTTTTTATTTAAAAACACTAAAACATTTCGTCAAAATTGACACCTCTTTTGAAACTCATGCGTTGGTTAAATCCTTGAATCCTCGAATGAATGACCAGAACAAAAAAAATATTACATCCCCAAGTTCTAAAGTTTTGACATTTAGTGTGGGTGTTAGTTCCTTCCTACTTTACGTTATGCATTTGAAATGTGCCAAATTTTCTTCTGTCTAATAAAAGGTCGTCACTGTTCACAGTAACTTTTCATCAGATATCACAATAGTATTGCGATTTGAAGGTTCTTTTGGTTCTTCCGCCATAATTTACTATTATTTTGTGCAGTTGTCTAAAAGATGTCAGACTATAAAGAGCATCCAAAACCCCAAAAAGAAAAAAATATATATGTTCAGGTTTAACCAGTTAAAACGGGGCAGGGAATATTGTAAATTTCGGAACATCAGGAGCGCTGAATCAAATTGAATCAAATAGTCATCGTTAGTGCTCATTATACCAAGATAGATATTTTTTGTTCTTAAACAATTTCGCTAAGGACCAAAGTTAAGCCTGCTCAAAAGGTGGGTGTGGCCAAGTTTAAGTTGAAAGATGAACGCTGGTGCCTTATTGTTGAAAGACAAGAGAGTTGGACTTGATTTCAATTCTGAAACAGGAAGCATCAATAGATGAAGCCATAAATTGGCTGATGTCACTTTTTGATGAGGTTTGTTTGTCCCTCAGTATCCCAGAAATGGTGGCAAAAGGTAGCAAGGTAGCAAGGGGCATTGTCTCGAATTCCAAAGGTTACAAGGAAGTTGTTCAAAAGGACTTCGAAAACACTTCGGCGTACCGGGTGGGGATTTGATTCACGCACATCACGTTTAGAGGCCTTTTAGGAACACTTCTTATGGATTAGTCTGGCCCAGGATTGCGACAACTTTTTTTTTCTTTCCGCTAGGGCCAACTTCTTTGTCTCCATAGTAGTAAAATGAGCGAGTGCTTTCATTCAAACATGTCTACGAAGGCTTGTAGATGGGCTATCACACAAATGAGCACAAATTTAAACGTCCAAGAGACATATATATGTTGTGAAAGGATCATTTTGAAGAATTGTCAAAATATTGAGTAATTAACGATTTAACACACTTTTCTCCCGGTTTTGGAACAACTTACATGAGGGTAGAATTACGGTTAGCCATGGTTCCAGATAGTTCACATAATTATTAAAGTGAACAAAGGGATTAAGAACTGGGTAACTCATATTGATTATCTAAAAAACTTTGTTGCAAGCAATTTGTACCAAATAGGAGCTTCATGCAGAAAACTAAGATGTGAAAAGAACTGTTTAATCATGTAAAAAGTGACATTTTTTCCTTTTTAATAATTTTGATTGTTTGTTAACTTCCCTTTATTCAAGATTTCCTACATGTCATAAGAAATATTTGACATCCATTAAAATCTTTTTGAAATCGGCTGGACATTTTGAAAACCTGATTGACAACTCTCTTATCCTCCATGCAAGTTGTCCGAAGAATTTCTCCTGCTAAGGACAACTTACACGGAGGGTTAGACAGTAGCCCATCAAGTTTTCAAAATGTCAATTTGATTTACAGAAATATTTTGAAGGATAACAAATATATCCCATAATATTGGGAATTTTCAATAAAGGGTATTTCAACAGGTTTTTCCATTTTTGAATTCTGCATCATGGAACGTTTTTCCGCTTTTTTGGGCCAAAATGAACTGGTTAAACTCAAATAACTTAGCAGCTGAGCAATATATTTTCAAACAATTTCGATTCGAAAGGTATCTAAATCTGCTCTAAAAGTGTACTGACTAGATTTTCAAAAATTAATCTAGTTAATGGCTTTCTAGGTATAGAACTTTTAATCTAGACCTGACTTTGAGAAACTCAGAAAATCAAAGTTGTTCCTCTTGGTTTCTTGAGTCTGAATCACATTTCATAGTGTTTAGGAATTTCCACACAAACTTGACAAAAAAAATCAGTACCGTGTGCAGCCAGCCTCCAAAACAAATTGGATGTGGTCCAGGATCGAACTTGAAGGTAAAATTTGACGTGACTGAGGATATGGATAGCCAGGATCAAACTTTGAACTTACGTTAAAAAATGCCACTTTTTCTACTACGTTCTTCAAGATAGGGTCAAAGTGAGACTTTGTACTTGAGGTAAGACTTCAAGTACCAAGTACGAGTTGGAAATACGGGCCCATGACTTAAAGTGACACTTTAAGTAGGGAATACGAAAACGAGCCCTGGCCATAGAATAGCGTTTGGAGATGGTTTTGTAGAAGTCTCTTCTCCTGTGAGCCTCAACAATTCACTTATAAAGGTCAATACACAAATCATTTCCTCTCCCCATATTTACGTTACACTACCATCCTTTCATGGTGATTTTGTCTTGAAAGTGATGCATCCTTTAAAGCAGGTTTGCTTTTTTGCTCAAACATTAGCAAACATGCCCAAACCTGGGTGCGACTAGAGCACTATAATAACATGTTATGTTATTATAGTGCTCTGGGTGCGACAATAAACTCTCAAGGGTGCCAAAAGTTTTGCCATGCAAAAATTGAGAAAACCAGCCGTATCCCCAGTCAAGGACATCTTCAAAGACATACTCCATGCCCCAGTGCATATTGCATAATTAAGAATGTTTGGTAGGTTAAAGTGATCTCTTCAAAAACCATACCGCCAGTGTATGAAACAGGAAGAAAGGCTTCTTTGGTTTTGTTGGTGGCACATGAAGCTTTGGGCAATTTAAGGGTTTTTGAATTTCACAAATCCCTGTTATGACTTAGACACTGATTTTTTGCGAGTTTAGACACAACCACCGTGTTTGTGGTGGTCTCTTGCAAGAATATGCACAATTCATAGATCACATTAAAAATAAAAGCCACTTGAAAAGACAATTGTCATTTAGGATTTTAAAGAAAACTAACATTCGCTTCACCTAGATGGCTCTTACATGATTTAGCATGCCCTTAACACATCCTACTAGGGTGCCCTCTCTTTTTCTCAAAATGAACAACTCTGCCGTCAGAGCAAGCCCCATGAAGGAAGCAAAGTTGAGCTTCAATCAAAGAGAAAAATGACAATCAGCGCCATCTTGAGATAGAAACATTTGTGGTTGCTTCTGGTAAATATTTAGCCTCAATTTGTGATTACTCAGTGTGGTTTTTTACTTTTTGAACACATTTATATCGTAGCTTAGCTCCAAATGACTCGAAATATGAAGATAAATCCATTTTAAGATGGAAGTTGCAATTCTGGAAACAAATCAAAGTTGAGGATAAATCTGAAATCAAAGGACTTTGCCCCTGTTTTGGCTCCATCTAGTGGCAATTTTTGTAACCTTCAATTAACATTCTTCATTGAATGGAAATAGGTGAAAAACACAACAATTTTTAACACTTGTATTTATACAATGGAAGAGGCCTTTTGTTGAGAAATTTTCTTCTGCAAGAATGAAGAAATAAATTGTGTATTCATTTCCAAAATCAAAACCAAAAGTATTCAAATTTACAATCCAACCTTTTTAGAACATCAAAGTCATTAGAGTAGTCTTTCAAATATAAAAATCCTAAACTTGCCCAAAGTCTCACTAGCCACCTTTGCAAAGCTTCAAGAGATTTCCAAAATGAAATGGTAAATCTTTATTACTTATAATGGTAACTTTACAGGGTCTTGCAGATAAATCCGGACAAAGTTTAACTGCCTCCAGACCAATAAGTAGAGCAAGTAGTGAATTCATTTATACAGCATTGGAAAGGTTGCATTATTAGATTTCAAATACAGTCGAATCTCGATATAAGAAATCTCAGTTTAAACAATTTTCGTGATAAAAGCAACTTTTCTGCGCTGACCAAAATTTTACTACATAAGAATTCTCGATTTAAGAAACTTCCATTTTTCCTCAATCTCGATAAAAGAAACATTCTCAAAGTTTTTGGCTAACTTCTCTTGCTTAAATTGGTCACAGAACAAAAAAAAAACCTGAATCATTTTTTAAAGGAAATTTTTAAAAGGCAGTGCTTCCATATCTTGCACTTTTGCGCACATTTTGCCCTTTTTGGGGTCCCCTTTGCGCTCTTTTTTGGCTCTCACGATTGCACTTTTTAGACAAAAAAACTTGCACTTTTCAAGTTTGAGACAAAAGAATAGTTTTCGTCCCTAAAATCACAAAAAAATTGTCCAAAATGCCACTGAATTTATCGACAATTATACAAGATAATATAAGCATAAATTAGTTTTACCAACAAATGCGCAATGCTTGAGAGTGAAACAAATTTCGGTCACTGCCAAAGCAAAACCTAGTGGAAAATAAGCAACACAAGAAAGTGTCTTGTCAACCAAAGAACGTCTCTCAAATTTGAGTTAATTTAAGGTCCAAACTAAGAATAGAAGATTTGCAGTTGAGATATTTCAAAAAATAGCAAAAAACTTCATCAGTATGAAAGTGCGGAAGGCTCAATTTTTTTAAAACCTTGTGTGTCCCTGTTTAAGTTCGATAATTTACCAATCATGATGTCAAATTGTACTTTTTTCTTTCATTTCTTCTGTCAAACTGAGATTGAAATAATATCTTAAGCTTTGTAATAGAGATATAAATGCATGCACTTGTGATGTCTATTTGTGTGTTTTATTGACTATTTTTTAAAGCTAAATTTTTGAGTCATTGTAAGATTTTTTATGAAAAAGTAAGCCTTTAAGGTTAAAGGTGATGTAAACTCCTCTGGTAGTTTCCAGTATTTCTTTATGGTTTCATGAGCCAATTTTCTTGAGTTTCAATATAAGAAAAATCTCGATGTTAGCAACATTTTGTCTCTGACAGAAAAGTTTCTTAAAACGAGATTGGACTGTAATACTATTTTTGGCACAATTGTTCCCAACACAACAGTGGAGCAAACAAGGAGAGCATAGATCATTGAAATGGCTCGCGCGGGTAACAAGTCTGCAGTCATTGTGAAGGCACTCAAATATCCAAGCAGCACCGTCTACAATGTCTACAAGTGCTGGAAAGAGGAGGGGTGGCCAAGAGGAGGCCCCACGCACCTTGAAGTGACAAGAAGAAGACACCCAGGTTTGTGGCTGGCCTCAAGAGATCGATTAAGGCCTCCCCGGGGACCTCAATGACAACACTGGCAAAAAACAGAAATGTGAGTGTGTCCACCATCTCCACGGTCATCAACAGCGACCTAAAGATGCATTCCTACAGGCTTCACACCCGCCATTTCCTTACTGATGACATGAGGCCCAAGAGGGTGGAGAATGGGCAAAGTTGCTCAACGACCTTAAATCTCATAGGGGAAGAATTGGACAGTTGACAGGTCATAGAAAGTCCAGAACAACAGGTGGGTGGCTAGCAACAGGTCCTTGGTCCCTCGCGGCTTCACCTGCAAATTTCCGGCCTCTGTGATGACCCTGGGCGTCTTGGGGAGCACTGGGTCCATGATGCCAACTGTCTTCTTCAACCCCAAAGAGAGGGTGGGCGCAGACAGGTACTTGGAGGTAATGAAGACCGTGGTGATCCTGTGGATGGTGCAGGAGGCCAATGGTGCCAAGTTCATCTTCCAGCAAGACTCAGCCTCGGCCCACAAGGCCAAGAACACCCAGAACCTCTTCAACATCAGCAACATCAAGTTCTGAGACCTCAAGACCTGGCCCTCACCTGAATGAATCCTCTGGGTTACAACTTGAAGGGAAGTTAGAGAGTGAGGTCTGTGCTACCAGCCACAACAGCATCAATGCCCTCAAGACCTCCATCAGCTGTAACTGGGCTGCCATGGATCCCACAGAGGTCGTCAATGCCTGAAAGTCCTTCCGGCCCAGGATTGATAAGAAGATTGAGAGGGAGCGGCAGCATATTATATAAATGTATTCTTAATTAGTTGGGCTTTCAAATAAAACATAAACTGACTCTCTACTTGCTCTACTTATTGATCTGGAGGCAGTTAAACTTTGTCCGGATTTATCTGCAAGACGCTGTATATCCGTAAAATGAGACACTAAAATCAAGGATAACGTAACAGTGGGAGTAGACACAAGAATACAACAATTTTTATTGATTGAAAAAAGTTTAACCATAAATTTTTGTTCACGGTAATATATTTTCGCTCCAAACGCAAAGTCAAATTCTTCTTTGTTCATTTCAAGTTTGACATTCTTCATGAAAAAAGTTAACAGATTTTCTTTATAAACAGTTTTTGGATATCCACTTTCACGGAAATTGTGTCATCCCAAATGAGCGATGCGTTTCCATCTGGTGAAGAAATTGTGCCCACTTTCCACGAGTTAGAATTCACGTTAGCAGCCATGTCATTGGCAGACAACAAAGCAGATCCATCATTCAGTTTAAAAAGTCCCTTGAAATATTTTGTAAACCTCATTGCAATTCCTAATTAAATGAAAAAAAAAACACTTTTTCTTGGTATCCTGTAACGATTGCTGCGACTGCTTTTATCATACATGCGTACCTAGAAAATTTGTGACTTCATCCTCTGTGGTAGGATTTGAATCTTGTTTCCACTCATTGTAATATCCTAGCCTTGGCCAAACCAATCGGAAATAGAAGAAGTTATCACAAGACCTGTTTTTAGATTGAGGATTTGAAGGCTAATGCTATACAAACAATTATTCAAGCTTGCACATTACCGCAGGGTCTCCAAATGACTCATGTTGGAGTAAAGGGGATCATAAACGTTTTCAACCTGAAGATCCCAATCTCCAGGTGAAAAAAGAAGAGGCATACTCTGGTTCAGAAGCAAGACCCAATTTTGAGATTGGTGAGGACATGTCCAGATGTGTGACGAGTCCACCACAGTTTGAGATGGAAAGAACTAGAGTTAAAATTTCATATGAAAACGGAGGCGAGGTAATCCTGCCATCTTTGGAAATGAGTCTATACTAGTGATGTGAAATATGGGCCTTGGCAAGTTTTTTTTTTCAAGTTAACGAAATCGTTTTTCCATCTCCCCAAAAGTCTTTCCAGAAGTCTTGATCTACGAAAGAGCTCTGACAACTCGCAATCCCGTTTGTAGGCATTGAGGAGTGTGACGGTTCTTGTCTGACAATGCCATTTTTGCAATTAACGAGAGAAAAACGGAAGCACTGATTGTGTTACAAATTGCACCAAAAGATATTAGTCACACCTTGCCTGTGTATGGTCAAGATTGATCAAGAATTGCATTGGCATTTTTACCCGGGGTGGAAGTTTCAATTCAAGTCCATAGAGTTTCATTTCAGAGGTACTAAATCCTCTGAAAACTTGATCCCCAGCTTCCTCATAGGCCCAGATATCGTGCCCATCCTTCCCATTGAATCCGTAAGACATGACTCGGCCTGGTTTCAAAATCGGAGTACTACTGGTGGTATTTATAACTTTCCATTCTGTTCCATTTAAAGGCAAATATTCAACCAACGATGGCTGTGGAATATTATCGTCCATGTATCCGCCCCGAATGAAAATTCCGGGGTTGGTCACCCCCTCGTGGTACGAATAGGAAAATGTCATCATACACCCAAATGCATAACGAGCTGGAAACGGATAGTTGGTACTAAAGGTGGAACGATATCTTACTTTCAATACAAGTTACAAACTGATGCTGGTCTCATTGAGTATTTTAGCTTTCGTCACCGAGTGTACACTGGAGAATCAAGGGGGTTTGACACACTTCGAAATTTGATTTCTCTTCGTGTAAAAGAGGAAACAAGGATCCAAAATGCTATGCGTTAGATTTTATACGATTTGACCAAAGCAGAAAAACGGGCGATATCTTTAGATCTTAGATAACGAGGAACCTTAAATCTTATGCAAAAAAATTACCTATGTTCAAACTTGGACAAGGACTAAACTGGAGCGAGCTTTTGTCTAAAATCCAACAATCTGACAAGGCAACAAATCCCGCATCACAACTAAAAAAATGAAAGAGTTACAATTAAAGAATACACTGAAACGCCATATCTTTCAAACGATTCTCACTCTCTTCCTCCAATAATGAACACGGATTGCTCATTTTCAAGGAGACAAAATTGCGACAGGCAAGAAATGGAAGCAGGGAGAGTCACTGTAGTGTTCACAGTATCATTCAGTAAACTCCAAGTGTCCGTGACAAAATCATAAACTTCTAATTCAAGCACTGAACCATTCACGTTGTATCCTCCAATAACTGCAATTTTGTCTCCAAGATTAAACAATTGATGAGACATCCGCCGATGCACCATTTCACCACATTGGACCCACTTTCGCTCAGGGGCACTCAAATCCAAAATGTGACCAGAAGCTTGGAATCAATGTTCTTTGATCATTTACAAGTTATCATATTGTGGTTGATATTATTTGCCATCGTGCCCTACCCAAAATTTCGTTCGAAAAGTAGCCATAACCTCCATTGATCATCACACGAGAACCATGAGTAACTGTTCCAGTTTCATAAGCTTCTAGATGGTCAAAATTTGGCAATGGCTTGCTTTTACACTCATAACCACCCCTTAAAATGACATGCACAGCCCCATCCACAAGTTCGTTAGAATCATGGCCACCAACAATTATTCCAGCTTTATCTATTGGAAAAGCAAAGCATTCTTAATGCACCATAACTGAAGGAGGGATTACAAAACAGATTGAATTTAGTGACCAAAATTACTTTTTTTAAAACAATGAAATGATTATTTAACACTGGAAACCATAAAAAAGTATTTGAATATTGATTGATATAAAAATTTATCATTTACGTTTCAGGTAGTGCCAAAGTAGAGCTTTGGTTTCCGTGACTATACTGGAATTGACTTGATCTCGGGTCAAATGACATTTCAAAGTCGCCTCATCGAATAAAAATCCATGGCAATCCGCTGTGTTGAAAAAGCAAAGAGATTTGCAGTATTTCAAGTTCAGTACACCATTGTACGTTTCATAAACCATTGGTGACCATGACGAGCCGGGCAAAGTTTGATTCAAAAATATTTCTTTCAGTGACATCTCATAATATCCTAAAAATCGTTAATGATTTCATGAAAAGACTTCAATGGAAATCACTTAGGGTTTCTTCGATCCTCACCTATGTTAAGATAAATGGTATCCATTCCTCTAGTTAAATTTACATATTCAGGGAGCCATTCATCAGGTTCGCGCTCTTTGTGAGGATTACCCATGAAACAATAATCCTCGACTAAAATCATAAAGTTACATCCCTCTCTGTAGAACCGGCAATGCAACCCACATTGGTCTAAACTGGTCACATTTCGTCGCAATGTTATCACATATTCGAACCAGGCGGTCGAGTACACCTCGAAGGGCATGAACTGGTTGGGATCCGTGGCAAATCCCATGTTAAATGTGGACTCTGGAAGATTTCAAAATTCCACAAACTGTCACTTTCATTCCAATTGCTGGCAGAAACTTTACGAATGTGTCACCATTTTTGAAGTGCATCCTCGCGTCGTGACCGTCATGGAAGTTCTCTGTCACCAATGTGCTGCCCAAAAAGCATTTTAAATAGGCGAAATAAAACATTTGACAAGCATCGTCCCAATAGCAAAGTGTCCCACAAACGTCTTCATTCCAACCGTTGCCAGTAAAGCGGGCGTAAGTAACCGACTTTGCTTCTTCAGAATTAGCGGTCTCAAATTTAGGAAATATTGACTCAAGCCATTCCTTGTAGAAACCTAAAAAATATCCAGTAAGAAAGAAAGACCAATTTTAAAAACATCGGAACCTTCCTAGGGATTTGACACGATTTGCTAATAAGGCTGGGAGCCCTTGGGGAAACTTTGTCGCCAAGAACCCCTCAAGTCCTTCATATTTCCCCTTGTGCCACTAGTGTTCATCTTTAACAACGGCATGAGATATGCAAACAATGCAAAATTTGAAACCCTAATCAAATGCTTACTCAATATGACAAGGAATAGGTCAAAACTTAGGTCAAGAGTTATTACCTTTACTTAAACTATTCATATTTAAACATTTTTTCGTAAACAATCCTTGACATGGAAGATTTACATAATTTAAAATTTGTTGAAGATTTTTGCATATTTGAAATATAACCTTCTGGGAAAGCCAAAATTTCCTTCCAAAAATAACAAAATTTGAAACAACAGGTTTCAACAGGATATTGATTGGAATTCTACGAAAACCTAACCTTAAGTTTCACTTTACTTAATAGAAACAAAGAAGAAAAAATGATCCAAAAATATATAGTGGCATTGAGTATTGAGGAATATTATAAACTCATTTTTTATATGACACATGTCAAAGAAGACAAAAATGATTTGTTATTTATGTATGTCTCGCTATTTTTTTGCAATTGCTTTAGAACATAACTGGATCGTTTCTGGCGGTTACTTGGCGCAATTCGAAAGTTTTCGCTACAATTCAAAACTAAAGACTCTTTCAATATCTATTAAAATAGATTTGGGAAATATGCTCTTTTTAGCCATATCAAGCTGTTTATTATGGTTCAACGAGCTTATTCAAAATATACAACTTCATAAAATATCGTAGTATTATAATCTGACATCAAAAATCACCATTAGATGGACATTTTAGCAAAAAAGTAAATAGAAATTTAACCCTTGTGAAAGGCCAGTTTTTCCCAACCTCCAAGGGAACAATGATGTTGAGAAATTTATTGAATACAAATTAGAAATACAAGCTACTGTGGGGCCCCATGTCCCGTAATTGAGCAACACTTGTTCAATTTCATTGCAATTTATGAAAACGTTATTTTGAGGTACAGGAATGCCTTCCTTGATTGTCTTTGTAATACATACGAAAGAACAGTTTGGCAGTCTTATAAAATCCCAATGGATCATGCTATCTTGTTGATGGTATATGGCGCCATTTTACCACAGAACCGAACTTGCAAAATTAACGGGATTACTTATTGAACTTCGTTTTGGAGTCCTTGATGTGTACTTCAGAAACTACGTAAAGTATTTCTTATCCATACGTTATTATATATGATCCATACACTTGGTGCGTAATCATTGGCCAATGAAGCTAGCAACTAATCATTTTTGTGGTTGCAGATTTTTTACTACCGCTACAAGGAAGGGATTCCCTGTAAACAAATAAATCATAAAAATAATTGGTCCCATTAACATTAAACGAATTTGCTCTACCAACGAAACACTGTTGACTGATCTGGACAACCCTTGTATTGTGGGTTGATCAGGAATAGTATTTAAAAATTTATTTAACTCTGCTTTAAAAGCTGTTTGGATTTGATTTACAAATTTCTTTGAACGTAGTGTCATTTGACGACAGTTTTGCAAATTTAGGTTGTGGCGAATTAGCATTCTGCGTTCTCCTCTCTCAATTGTCAATGATAATGATTTGATGTACGAATAAACGATATTCTAGTTTGTATAGACTTTGGATTAACATGTCTTAAAAGTTTGGCTTGGATTATTTAAGACTCATAGTAGTAGTATAAGGATAACTACAAGGTCATTGGTAGGATGGCTATGAAAGTCTTCAAAAAGGAGACAAGATTGCAAGGCCCATGAAAATTCAAGCAAGACGATAATTGTCATCGAATTGACTCTCTGGAGATTGTCTTTAAGAGATATAAAAAGTAAGACCATTTCCCTTGACAGAACGTCAA
>CM021319.1:1479843-1494670 GCA_010645155.1 Tigriopus japonicus
AACAGCCTGGCGTCTCTGAAGTCGTTGGTGAAGCGGAACATGGCCTCCTTCTCCACGGCCGAGGTCGCCAAAGCCTGCTCAGCCTTTGTCGGCCGCTTGGACGCCGTCATTAAGGCCAACGGTGACCATATTGAATAAAAATGTTCTTAATTGTTGTCCAAACTTTTTTGTTAAATACACAATTGGCTAAAAATTGCTCTTGATGCTGTAAATTATGTTCAAAGTTTTGTCCGGATACTTCTGCCCCACTCTGTAGATTTGAGATCATTTCCCGAATCTGCGATTGTTAGTATTTAACGCATTTATTTTCCCACAACCACCGATTTGTCGACGTTAGTTTAAATTTTGGGTTAGTTCACACGACCTATTATACTAACGAGTGTCATCCCGAAGGCATGCCAACGTCTTTTTCTGTTTATTGTTGCACATAAAATATTCACGCAATTGAACGATTCAAAAATTACATGCATGGTCGGCGGTCCAAGAGTTGACTTACCAGTGTCCGTTTTAGGTCTAATTGAGGCTCATAGACTTTTTACTTCGTTTACTTCATCCTTAAAAGTCAAACATCTTGGGATACAAAACATACCAACTGTCCCAATCAACAACGAAAACTAGTACTTTCTACTTTCAAAACAGAAACAAAACATACCTTTAGATATTAAACAAAGGAAAATTCTTGATTTTCAGATTATCTTTTCTTTCAAATGTGTAATTTTTTTCAGACATTCATTTTTGCGAGTAACATTTTTTATCTAGAATGTCTGAATTGCTTTAAATCATTAGTTTTGTTTCCAAATCTGTTAGCTTAAGTGCCAAAGCATGGCAATAAAACAATTTGTTTCAATCTAGCCAAATCTTGCCATTTATCCATATTTTTTGACATGATTAATTGGATAAGTTGCGGAACTTTTTTTTGATTATAGGTGTTGAGCCTCGCCCGGCCAGAGAGGCCAGTCATCACATCGTCCAAATTTTTCCGATAGGCAATCTCATGTCCGGTATCCGTCTATGGGTGTGGATTAATGTCTAAAAGATTCCCTGAGCAAGGTCTGGGAGGAAAATCGAACCTGGGCCCTCTCTCATCATAAGAAACTGCGTTAACCACGACGCAATGTCTCCTCCCAAACATTGGTTTGCTTTTTTTGTTCGGATCTCTTATCGTCACTATTACTGGACAGTCTCCTACAGACTTGAAAATGATCAATGCAATGTCAAATCAAGTCCAGTGCTTCTTGGTCAAATGGATTCCTTGTTCAACTTGTGGAAGGACCTGCACACGACGGTTTGTAACACTTTGGACTTGGTCTTAACGTTTTATCCAAGTAGTGTCTGTTGTGTCACAATCACACCAGACCTTTCGATAATGGACCAATCTGCACTTGAATGTGATTCACAGCATATCTGGACTACAAAAATTGGAGTTTGACGTTGGCAAAGAAAAACGTGGATAATGCTTGGAAGTTTTTTTCGAAATGGAATTAGTTCTGCCGTGGAGAGTTCACAAGTTAAAAAATGATCCAGTTTGGTTGGATAGTGAACTCAAGCCTGCCATTCGGAGGAAATCTTCTTTGTGGAAGAAACAGAGACGAACTCGGAATTAGGGCTTCACTGGATGAACGGATTAATCGATGAATCTATTGCAAGTGTATTACTCAATTAGTAAAAACCTTGAAATTGACGATTTTAATAAACTTATGGACAGGTGCATTCTTGTAGAAGCGACGTTTTTAAAATCAATTATGGAATGATACATTCATGTGAGGCAAGCAGTCGTAGCGTAACGGTTGAGCATTCGCCAACTATCCGCAATATACCTGGTTCGAATCCCGAGCTTGCACCACCTTCACCACATTGGCCGAGGTGAACTCCATGTTGGCTGATTCGGTCCGGTGGAACCGGAGGTCGGACACGGACTTACTGCCATTACTTTACATGCATTAGTCAAGGCCTTTGACGGCTTAAATGGGCGAACCTGGGGTCATTCCCGAGGGTGAGGTAAAAATTAATGCTTGTCAAGTGGAGCGGCAATATCCCCATATGTATGCCCAATGTGGACATTTCTATCAGATCACTGCTGCGAAGCTGCAGTTTGACTCCAGCACAAATAAACAAACAAACGATACATTCATGTCAAGGAATGGTCTTCCGGAGAATCTTCAGTGGCATGGAGCTTCTTCATTTCATATACTCTATTTCTAACATAGGCATGGGGGGACTTTAATTTCTCACCCTTAGATAATCTCTCCTCAAACAAAGAATACGCTTTCACTCATCAACTTCATCGTTTGACAACGGAACCAAACTGGATTTCCGAAGAAACCCTTTAACTCCTACCTGCAACTTACTGTACGTGTGGTATCTAGACTATAGGTAGTCTGGGCCTGTAATTTGTTAAATTGCAGCATTTTCGGATTGCTGTCAAAAATCGAAATAAAGATTTTACTCTTGTGCGCAGATGTTATTTCACAAATTTTGTTGTCAGACAAACTTGTTTGAAGCAATGATTTAATTAGATAAGGTATGTTGATTGACCCCTGCACGTTTCAAAAAATGGACATCAAGAGTGAAAAACACGTCAAAATCCCATATTTTGGAAGGTAAAGATGTTGCTCAAACTCATATTTCTATTTTGGGTGAACATTTGTCCAGAAAAAAATGATCAATTTCGATTTGAGAGAGCTTAGCTTTGAAAGATACATCATTTTTGTCGTGTTGCTTGCTCTTGACGCTTATTTTCTATGTATATAGGGGTCAACCAACATACCTTGTCTAATTAAATCATAGCTTCAAGCAAGTTTGTCTAAGAACGACAAATTTCGGCCTAAATTTTTAATTTGTCGATGACTACAGGGGACGTTCACAATGACTGGGACTACAGCTGATATCTTTCCATTGTGTAAAGAAGGAAATGTCAGAAAATCGAAAAATTGTTGACCTGTCTCACTAACCTCAGCGTGTTGTGAAATAATTGGATCATGCCAAGTTTTTCGATGACGGTCAACATGATTTCTTAAAGGGCCACTCATGTACCCCGAGCCATTGTCTCTTTCACGGCTTCTTGACTCGGTACTTATAGAGGAAAGAGAAAGTTGACGTGGTTTGGCTAAATTTTGAAAAAATGCATTCAACATGGTCGACCATGATATTTTAATAAAGAAACTCAATGGGGCTGGCATCTCTAGATGGAACTTGAAATGTGTACTTGACAGCAACACCGAGTCGTCCTTAATAATGGACAAAAAACCGATTGGAGACGCGTAACTTTGGGTAGGTATCAAGTAGCATCTTGGGGACCGTTTGTACTTCTCGTGCTCCTCAATGACCTCAAACCCTCATATGGCTCCTGTGTTACGAAATCTAGTGTACTGTCCAATTAATGGAGTGTGCCTCTAACTTGACTTGGATGAGCTATGCCGATTGGCCGATTCAAACAAAATGACATTCAAAGTCTCCAAGAGCGTTGTCTGGAATACTGAGAGGACTTCACTTGATCTCATTTCAGCCTTTAAAATGGGTGGATATTCTTTGAGGCGAAGCGCTCTTAATCGGGATCATGGAGTTGCTTGCCTTTGATAATCGGCTGTTATTTGGTGGACATTGTGCAACACTCGTCATTAAGACAAATCAAGTCGTTGGTATGAGCAAAAGATACTCCGAACCGAGATCAAGTCATTTTTGTACAACGGATCACTACTAGGGCAGCTCCACCAAACCATTAAAAGTACGATGTGTTCAAAGTCTGAAATCTTTTCAGCGACAAATGGCTTAATATGTACGTGGAAGACTTTTTATTGGAAGGCACTTTTCCTTTTTGGCAAATTTGAAATGTTTTGATTTTTTTTCTGGAATTCTTCAACTATTTTCATCTTCTTTCTTTCCAATATTCTTTCTCATCTTGTTGATGCTTGATCGGACAAAGCAACTAAAAGACACACCCCCTTTTTCACCCTGACACAAAAGTTGTGTCGCAATCATACTTTGAACCTAAATATTACGACAACAGGGTGGACAGTTTGGCAAGATCAAACACTCAGTGTGCCCCCACTAGTTTCTAGAATATTCTGGGATTAGTTCATGACGTAATTTAAGAACAAAGAAGTGAGAACTTTTTGCTGGAATAGCGAATGTCACTTTGAGGTTTTCTTCATGCAGGGTTCTACCTTACTTTAAACCACTATAAAAAGACTTTGAAAAGCGGGAGTCAAATTTTACTCGGTCCCGAAGTAATCCTTTTTGATCCCGGATCTATCCTTGTTGAAAAAGAACCAACTCGAAACATGCAGTGTGCAAAAGTAAAATGTAGTTTGTAGGGTTGAAGCCAACCCCAGACCGAGCTTTCAGAGCTGCTCCAAATCGTGTTTACTCAATAGCCTCTCAATAGAATATATGTTGGATTGACGTGAAAATTGAAGTATGATCTTTCATCCAACAGGCGCCAACCTTAGGCTATGATTGATTGACACAGAAAACGATAAATTTCGGTCTTAGTACCTGAATCCACCTTTCAAGGAGTCTTTGGCATGACTGAGAATACCTACGCACTGTATATCAAGTCTTTATGACAAAGAAGATATCAAACTTGGTTTTCTTGCGACATGTGATTGATGAAAGGCAAGCACAGGTTTGCCCAAGTTTTAACGACAACTTGAACTCAAACGGGGTTCGATTGGCAATTCGTTCCTTTGACAGGAAATTGAGGCTTTAAACTAAAGGGAACTTTGTTGTAACCTTACTGTCTCCTTCGATGGAGAAAATCAAATATTTAAACGAACTTTCTTCATTTAAAGTACATTTTTTAAGACTGTGAGTGCTTTGGCGGAGTACACTATGACACATAAATCTTTGTTGCTTCGGAAACAAGACAACATCTCATTTATCTTCTTTTCTTGTACTTTTCCTGTTCCTTTTTTATATATTTTCTTTTGCAAAATTAAGGAACAAAATCTTAAAATAAGTTTTTTGTCCATCTTTCGTTCAGCTACTTTTAGCTTTTACACTTTTCCATAGTAGCGATTAATAGTGCCACAGGAACTTGATTCCCTCCGCTTGTTTCTGGCAATTTTTGGGATGTCTATGATTCCAGATTGTTTTCGAAAAAGGTATCATTCAAGAGTTGTATTGATCTCTTATTTCAAAATGACACACAGCTTAGTGGCTTTAGATGTTGGGGGTGTCTGTGAGCATAATCAAAGGTGGATCAATTGAGTACAGGATAAACTTTTTTTTTTTTTTTCAACAATCCTCGGATTTTTAACCGATACAAGGGAAAACTAGAGTCATATTTTTTCAACTATTTTCTGTAAGCCTCTATCATATATGATCTAATTGTATTCAGAGTGGCAAATAACCAATAACCAATAACCAATAACCAATATTAGCTAGCTTTGAAATGGAAGGCGTTACATTTTGGCAAGGAGAAGACAGCTAATTGTTCCAAAACAGATTGAATAACTTCATAAGCTAGGAAGAAAAATGTCTCAAAATTTTAGAGGACCAAGAAGTATCTACCTGGACCCTGATGATGACATAGTTTAGCACAATTACTTGGTGCAAATGTCTTCTCACGGTCCCAAAAGCACAAATCGCACAAAAATCGAACTGATCATGATAATAAAAAACTGTTTATTGTCCTTAGCCCAACATCCCTTCGGAATATTGGCGGTCACGCACCTTCGTCCGACTTCCTGCCCAATTCCACCAACGACGGGAACAAAGGAAGGATCTGTTCAATCTGACCCACCCTCTCTATTTCAATAACCAAAATTTTCACCATCTACCGCTACCCAACTCTATCTGCACTGTCTGTCAATCCCCGCTTCATTTCTTCCATGTGCGCTGAAACGTATTCTAGTCAGCTCATCTGTGATATCACTTTCTAGTCGACCATTTTAACGTTTTTTTCCAATTGACATGTCACCACTACTTTTTGGTTGGTTTACTTTACTTTTTGCATGGTATTGCGACCATGAGTCGCAATAAAAACTTATAATTATACAGGGTCTAATCTTTGGCTGCTGACCCTGTAAGCTGGTTTTTTGCCACAAAGAGGAGCCTTGATAAAAAACTTTACCTTGCCCCTTTGGTTCTTTATGATCTTCATAGATATTGTTGACTAAATGATTTGATTTGTCAAGTATTAATTTCTCCTCGGAAAAAAACTGAGGAATCGAACGAACACTATTTTCTACTGATGCGAACAAATTGCTCGTTTCTTTTTTGTTTGTATACTTGCTTGGGTAAATTTGTTTGTTTGGGGTAAATTTGTATCATTTCCAAATAATAGCTGTGTTGCCCAGAGTTGGGTCAGTTACTTGAAAAATTACTTTGTCGAAAAATGTAATTAATTACAATTAGAATAACATCATCCGAAAATGTAATGAATTACAATTACATGTCAATCACAAATCTTGTCTCTTTCACCGTTTTGCCTTTTCAAAACGATGAAAAATAAACACATCTGCCATTTTTAAGTAGCAATGCACCAACTGGCAACTTATTTTGCCTGAAAGGTTAATATGAAAGAGTGATATACAAAAACCAAAAGTTTATGAAAGGTTTAAATATCAAAAATATTATACCTTTAATCACAAGGCATGTTTTTCTTTTTCAAAAAACACGAACTTTGTATGTACAGTATATATCAAGTATGACGATGTTTTAAAACTTTATTTTTGCATCTCATTTGTCTGCCCTTGGTTGTGAAAAGCCCTAAATCCTGACATAAAAATCATGGTCAAAAGCTCTTGTACAGTAATTCAAAAGTATTTAAACATCAAAGCTTGGGTGTGTATTGTAACAAAAGCTTCCTCTTCGTGGCATTACATTGACCGCAAACTGACGACAAAATAATTGTTTTGCAAGTAAAAACTGATAGATTGGTTTTATGGTTACTTTGAGGAAGTAAGATTTTGAAAAGTAATTGGTAATTTGTAATTGAAAATTTGTCAATTATGTGGCCAAAAATGTAATGAATTACAATTACTTGGCCTAAAACGCAATTAATTACAATTACATGTAACTGTAATTGAAATTACGTTATTGGTCCAAACAGATATATTCTAGGTAACTGGAACATTTGGTTGGGACCTTGAAAAGTTTACAAGCGTTAACTTACTTTCGACCTTTTTCAACACCTGAGCCTCGACGTCACTATAGGCAGCCCTGATTTTCGGGGAGACCAAAACAATCAACATCTGTTAATTTCTCTTTCCGATTTGTTTTTATTTATGATTTGTATTTGTTTGGTATGCTGTTGTTTGTTTGTCTGTATTTGTTTGTTATTTGTTATGTGTGTTTGTTTCCCATCAGTACTATTTTCGCTCTAATTCAATACTCTCTCTTTTGACCTGGCTCCAATTTGATTCGCTCTCTTATGAAGCGGCTCTATTTTGAACCGCCACTATTTTGATTAGCCCTATTTTAAACACACTCTCTTTTGATCCGCTCTAATCTCATAGGTCAAAAATGTTTAAAAGATACTTGTTGATTGAAACTGCTAATCTGCATCAAAGATATAAAGAAATTGTATATTTGTAAGGTCATTCATGGAAAGAACTCGCGTCTCAATTGGATCCTAGACATTCCAGGGGTCGAGGCAGCGCTACTGCTATCGCCGGATCCACAGACAGACAGAAAATTTTGGCCCAGTTTTCTAATTCTATAATCAATTCTCATGAACGAGTTGAATCCGTTTTCTTTCTCCTCGAAAGTCACATCCGTGTTTCTGTACTGCTCCACTACCAAGTGTGAAAGTTGAAGACTGTTGGCGCTTTGCGTTCTCACTTTCTTTTTCGGCGTATCAATGGGATGAATGGGACCAACATACTGAGTGCGCAATTTCATCTGTAAGAAAGGGTTTCGTTTATGAAGAAGATTGCGAACTCTTGTTTCTCAACGTGTCATTATGATATTTCACGTAGATAGGCTTATTTAGGGACTCGTTTGGAGTTTAAGTACTATGATTCGTTGTGTGACAGAAACTACTGCCAATGCATTCTTGAGAGGGCAAATTTCCATTCTGGCACAAATATACACTTGAGTTTGCGATGAAAACATACTAAGAACAGAAAATCTTTTGAGCTTGAACGGCAACAGGATATGGTTTAGAAGAGCTAGGGCACTATAATAAAAACAGTATGGTTACAAGTGTGACATCTAGCGCATTTGTATGGCAACAACTTGCGATTCCCATGACTCACATGTATTTGAAGATAGGAGGAATGGTCATACGTTAATTTTGAACAAACTAAGGCAACCTCAAATGTTGATGGGGAGAATCCAAATAGACCTGGAAGTTTTTTCAGCTGAATCTTGGCTTGGATTGGATTGTAGCTAACATTTTTTTTCAATTGCCAAGCATTTTACCCCAAACTTAAAAGGGTTTTACCTTTTAATTCGATCAAAAACCATTTCACGCCCATTACCAATCCCTAATCAACATTTGAGGCACTTCAGTTTGTTCAAAACTGATGCATGACCGTTGCTATCTTCAAATACATGCGAATCATGAGAAGTGCAAGCTGTTCCCGTATTAAATCCACTAGATGGCGCACTTTATGAACGTACTCTTTTATTGCAATAACCTAAGAAGAGCGAGGTATTCACAAATTGGGATATTGTGATTTGGTAATGTCTGAGAGTAAGAACAGTTTAGAGGATTTGGTATCTTAGCAAAGATTTTTGTGAAGAGAGTGGCTTTATGCAGATGAAAAGGCGATTTCTCCCCTTGGTTGTATTAGACTTGCAATTTTTTCACTCTAATTATATATTTTTCAAGTGACATTAGATGTTTGACCAAGTCGTGACCCAAATATTGTGTACGATAAAAACACGGTGGTGAAACATTTAACTTGCCAATCGGATGTCAACTTTGCCTAAATCCAGATGTTAGATGCGTAATTTAATGCGTAATTGTGCTTTTCATAGTTAAGCAATCGTATTTGCATCTTACCGTTGGCGTTTCTTGGGCTGAGATGGCCACTATCTGACAAGAGTAACGTTGGGCGATTTCCTCATCCCCGATTACATAAACCCATGAGTACCAAACGGGGTAGACTTGTTGAAACCTAGCGAAAAACCTTTGACCGTCATACAGCCAAGAATGGTCAAACGAATTATGAGGTCCTTTCGGATTTCCTACGTTGATCGGAAACCGGCAAGACAATCGGGCACTGAAACATTCCCAGGGATAAATTGATTATCCCTGAATAAAGAATGAGCTCAGAACTTACCTTTCTATGGTTGTGAAGATGGTCGTATTATAATGGAAATCTTCCATGTGTTGACAAACTTCTTCGACAAACATGATTTCCAAACACTTCCGTGACGGACATTCCACCTTTCGGTAAATGCATGACTCTGGATGACGTTTCTTGCATTCCTCTTTATTGTTTGGATCACAGGCTAAAAATCACATTGGAGTCAACGCTCTTGAGTTGAATAAGAGGTTACATATAATATGGACACCTTGAATGCGAACTTACTTCCTTTATCAATCTTGAAGCCAGGTGAGTGTTGTAATTCAATTGACATGTTTTCGAGCAAAAGCCAAACTTAATACTAATTCAAACTTGGGCCAATCACTTGAAACAAATTCGCTCTTCAACTTGCGATTATTCTTATCTTCTTATTAACACGTATTAGTTTTTAGGACGTGCTTGAAAGCGCAATTGAGGATAGAAAACATTAAGGCATAGGTAGGCATTATCCAATGAATATTTTATCACATAACTTTGGAACCCCTTTTCAGACTTTTAATGTTATCACTTGCGTTTTTTTCAAGGCAAAGAAAGCGTCCTTTTTTGGAACAAAATAACGATTAATTGAGAATTCATCTTTACTTGAAAACGGAAGCCAATGAGACCAAAATCGCAATAAAGATAATCAATAATGAAGTGTTGTTTATGGTAGAACATAAATTCACAAAAAGGCTCATGCATATTTAACCTTTTGTTGAGGTTGCCTATGTCCTCTTCAAACTTTTGGCATTTGAGCTTTTCAGGGTACAATGTTTCTGAACTAAGTTTACATTTGCTCCGTGGTACCCATCTGCCTCTGCCCGAATAAGATAAGCCCATGAAGAATGCGCTTGAAGGTATCTTTACGAGTGTTTGTTTTGTAATCATTCATACATTTTTACATCCAATGTTGCCATTTGAAAAGAACAATCAACACTGAAGATCAAAAATAATTTAGCAGATTCATCCTTTCAACTTAATTTTGGTTTCGCCCTCGAGAGCGGGCGAAAGTTGTGAATTGCGTTCTTCATTGAAAACTAGATATGTATCGACAAATTTGTAAGACCAAGTACGGAGTCAAGGTGTTGAGTATATATTTAAGTGATCAATATCAATCACTCTTTAGGGCTGTTTTCAAACTACCGTAGATTACAAGGAAAAAAGGCCGACCTATTGACATGTTTCAGTAAGCCTGTTCACATTCTTTATTTACGACTAAACAGGATCCTCGGCGATATCCTGGACAATACATCAATCCTGTTCGTGAATGATGCAACCAAGATCAATGAGTTATTGATCAGCGAGTAGGATTTATTGAATTCTCAATAGTACACCGAGTAACATATTTTCAAATGTTTGGAAAGAATATGCAATGTGTTTTAGACAACGTTTTGGCGAAAAAACATACGGATTTTTTGACGTTTTTTTTCTTGAGAAATTGATTTTGTTTATTATTTTATTTTTGGCGTACATGAAAAACATATCCATTCCACATGATTCACTAAAAAATAGTGTTACTTGAAACGCTTGTGATCGAGCTTATGTTCATGTTGAAGATAAGTTGGAAAGCCTAACAAATTACTGAAACGTTCAACACCAGTATGGGCACTAAAACAAATGACAAGACGATTTTTGAACTTTGTCTTGAACCTTATAATTGACTTGGGTGATTTCACAAATGTCGATATAGCTTTTGAGGCACAGGAAATGTCATCATCGTTTTCGCTTGGTGCTCGATGTCAAATTGGTTTCTTTGCCGATTGCTCCATTGGATTCTAATATGTTCCTTGTCACATTATTGATATGTTTGAATCGATCTGGACCTAAATGAATGCCTCCAAACCATCGAGATACAACCACCACCACATTTTCAACGCCAATGATCTCCATGAGATGAAGCATGCGGCTACCCGCTTGATTCTCACCATCGTCATCACAGTCTTGTAGCAGAAGTTTTCCATCTAAATGATAAGAACAAAATTATCTCCATTTCTAGTCTTTTTTTCATCTTACCCAACTCACCATTGGTCTTAATTCGATAAGCGACCATATTGTGAGCAGCATTGGCGATTTTGCGGTTCTCCTTGAGTTTTGCTATCACTGCCCGTACCTCTTCCACACTTTGAACCCGAGCAAAATGCGCTTGAAATATGCTCTTTCGATCCTCAATGGGGTCTCCTGTGGATATTTCAGGGCATTTTGTTTCCTTATTGCTAGCTTTATCGCAGAGCAAAGAATCTAGTACAGAGATGGTTTCCGTCGATGTCGAAGGACCATTTCCAGCCGTGTTTGAATGGGTTTTCGCCCATTGCTCTAAGAACTCTCGAATAGCTTCTACCCATGAAAATACAACGGGTGAACCTAAGTTGTCTTGGCCAAGGGCTTCTAATTGTTGGGATAAACTTTCTTTGTCCTCGGTTGATAAAAACGGAGCGGATAACTCGTATTTGGGAAGACTCTAGAATGGATAAAACAGGGCCAATTTGAAAGGATAGAGCCATAATATGGTAGGGATTTTTGTTCGTAATACCTCTGAAGGATAGGACGGAGGAAATGAAATTCGGAGCAATGCTTCTTGACTTTTGGTTGAAATCCTTAAGTCAATTTGTTGAGTGCTATAAATAGTGATGTTTTGAGGATAGATCGAGCTCAACACCTCGATTTCTTCCTCCTGCTGAAGTCGGTTGTCGTCGGTCATGATTTGTGCACATGAATGGTTAGGAGTTGACTACTTATCCTCATTTGCTTAGGGCTGATTGTCCATTCGAAAGGGATCAAATGTGCGAAATGTTTTTAAAACAATTAGATCATCAACGGAATACTATAAATCTCACTCTCAAAACCTTGTTTTTTCTCACGTTTATGGTGGTTCCAAAATCTTAACATTCAACTTAACAAATCTAAGTGAAAAAATTTCAGGAATATTTTGAGACAAAACTGCAATTATTTTCATTTTGAAACCTTAACTCGAAATTCGCAACTTTTGTTCGTACATTTTCGGCACTATTATTCTCGTTTGTCCGCTAGATGACTCTTCAATATGTTCTCTTTCGGATCTGGCCGACTTGGTTGGACGCTATCGAGCTGCCCTCTATTTTGACCAATTTTGCCTTACCCATTAAGTGAAAAGTATTCCCATTTCGCCACAACCATCATGTATTCAAGCTATCGCAACTCAAAATATGCTTCCATAAAAATCAAAACAAAAATGCATATAAATGTAAAACCATGACATTTCAAATCACCACCCTCTGCTCAAGCGAGCGTTCGACCTGTTTCGAGTGCACGTCGGGGAAGTAAACACAAGACGCGAAAAGCAAGGCTTGACAGACCCTGGTTGGCTGGTTGGATCGGATCGAGGGGGGAGGCAACATTTCAGCGCAGAAGAAGAACTGGCAACACCCGCCCTCCCTCCTAAATCTCGAATCTGGAAGAAAGGTAGCCAAGTCAGGAACCTCTCACCACAGGACGCGAACTTCAGCTGACGCGTAGCCCAAGAAGGCCCTTAAAACGGTGCAGATCTGCAGTGAATTTGAACGAAATTGCCAAAAGACGATAGAAAAAGGTGTTTGATAGCAAACATCATTTCAGAACAAAGTTGCAGCATGAGATAGCGCACCTTTTCCTGCCATCAATTTCTATACTGATGTTTTCTATTCTCAGGAATTAGTCGAAACTGAGTTGCTTCAGATCAATGTCTTGCACAAAACTGAGAAAGGATCTCAATTTAACGCATGTATAACTTGAATATAATAATGCCAACTTCAGACAACGGGTTCAATTATATACGGATGAAGCTTCATGAAAATTGAACGTGTTTTCGGAAAACTGTGGCCCTGTTATTAACAATGAAACTTACACCTAAAGCATCCACAATCTTCCCATAAAAACATCATTTTTGGTCAATATTTCACCGTCTGAAATGCTTGAAGTCCATTAGATGCCAAATATCAACATTTTGACAAGCCAAACCGAGAGGAAGCGCAATATTGAACAAAGTATTCATCAACTTATAGTTGAGTTGTTGATGATTCCCTCAGAATGATTATTCATGCAGAATGAAGTAAAGAACAGATCACCTTCATGGAGCACTATATTCTTCACTTTGATGGTGTTGTTAGGTACTTATAATCTGAAACCATTGGTATTTCAGGATAAGTTGAATAAGGTTGATAATGAGTGGTGAACGTGATTTACCCAAGAGTGGGTTGCATTTAATTATCTCTAAGAGACAGATACACATACCAGAGTGATGTCTAGACAATTCATCCACTGATTTAGTGTAAAATATTGAATATTGAGTCCATAACACTTGCCTATCGTTCACTCTATGGGGCCTCATTGGGCTCTCAAAAACAACAACAAACAGCTGTCTTCGCATTCTCTTCTGTAAGTATTTCCATGGTGTGTGTTCGGCGGATTCGGGCTCGAACCGAACTCGAAAGCGCGGGTCCGGGTCCACACTTCATGTGAATAATGAACTGGCATAGCAGGCCAACGAACTGAATGAAAGGAACAACAGGCTAGCTAGCATGAAGACCCACGAGTTTAGCCGGGCCAAGAATCAGTCCGACGACGTGGAAAACAAAACTGACACCTAACGAACTTAGCTAACGAACACACTTTCAAGAGACAATCTCACTCATCCTTTTATGCGACAGAATGTCCATGCAGGTGTTGTTTCTTTATTCAACTAGCTAGTTGGACTGGTTGGTTGGTTGGTTGGTTGGTTGGCACGCTCAATCAATGGTTGTTTATATGGCCGTTCGGTGGGTGGGTGGATGATTTCTTTGTAAGTTCCAAGTGTGGGACTCTTTGGAAAATTCGAATCCCGGTGATTGGGACCAGAGTGCAGTTAGTGGTCATGAATATCGGCCTTCCAATGACCTTTGGTGTTCGCGAATCATTGTCGGCCGAAAGGCCAAAATCGGCCAATGCCAACGTGTGTCCTAATACGTAAGTAAACTAAATCGCGACCTCATTTACGGTTCTTGTTGGTTTTTAGGGTGTCCATTTAATTGGTTGATTTGAAAAATCGGGACATGATTTAGCATCTAAACAAGGAAATGTTTTGAACGAGTTTTTACAAGGAGTTTCATTAAGAATATTGGAAAAATATCGACCAAGTCCTTTGAAAGACACTATATTAGAGTGAAAAAGAGGCTTAGCTTCGAAAGACCTAAGTCACATTCTAGTTATTACGACTTATCATGGGTATTTTCATTGCAAAATGGAACACAAGTGATAATTGCATTTTCAAAAACAATGGGAGGGATTACTAGTGATGATTGAAATTGTTAATCTCTCAAAATACAAATAATACAACAAATCATTGTTGGTTTAGTCGAAAAATCGCAGTCATGAGCAAAAAAGGAACATTTAAGGACAGGAGATGTGAAACCTCTTCAATAATAAAGATTATTTTGAAATATATGATACCCAAAACCATGCTTTGCAAATGGTTCTCAAGAAGACGTTTGGGACATAATTGTTTGTTTACCTATTTCTTTGTACTATTCGAAGAAAATAGTTTTTAAAAGAGAAAAAATAAAAGTCGTCAAATGTTGACTAGGAATTTCCTTGCATCT
>CM021319.1:1502033-1522890 GCA_010645155.1 Tigriopus japonicus
AAACTATTAGCCTGTCCCAAATAAAGTTTCTCCAGAGACCCCCTTAATGGGACCATTGACATTGGCCCAACATCTCCAAATCCACAATCAATCTTTTGTTCTGTAGTTTCGTGTCTGTTCCAAAAGCTTTTTTCATTTTGGGCCAGGACTACTTCGAATGATTTATATCTTACACTATGCCGAGGACAAAATTAAATAAACCCTGCACCACCACAGTGAGTGTCTGCAATTTCACAGTCAAGTCAGGTCGAAGCTTTACACTAAGGTGGAACGACTAAGTTTGCAGGACTTTTCCCTTTCATTATTTCAGGCGAAAAAGTGTTCCACTTGAGCTTTATGTGGTCCGACGTTACCCAAAAGATATGAATTTCAAGTGTTCTCCTTTTTGAACATCCTTATTGAACCCATTTGCACATTGAGTTATGAATAGCCCGTAATTTTATCCATGGAATTTGCCGTAAATTTTCTCAAGCTTTGAGGGGTCCATCGTAATGCGTTTTGAAACTACAGGGACTCTTCCAATCTCTTGGCCGTCCCCCACAATTTCCTTCAAAACACAGGGGAAAGGATATTCCCTTTTTTAGGGAAGACATGAAGACATTTTCTTCCAAAGAAATGAGACCACTGCATGAGGGTAATGGAATTATTCAGTTCCACTACGACAGTCAATATATCTTTGAGCTGCCTCCTTATCCTTGCCCAAAATCCATCTGTAATCCACACGCCAACATTTAAGGCCGTTTTGTTCCCTTTGCCTCCTTCCATTGCACAAGGAGATGTCCAAGAAACGCATGTACGTCTAACAATATGTAGAAAAGAGCATTACGATCGTTCGCTCTCCTTGGCTGTGAAGGAAAAGAAAGAGAAAGAACAGATCGGACGAAGGAACGAACGAACGAACGGCCGCGAGTTTCTGGCCCCTTTTTTGGAAAACTGGACCACTGAAGAGCGACATGGAACTCGAGAACTGGGAGGAGAATACAAAAGCCGTTGGCGAGGCCAGCTTCCCGTGGCTTAAACTGGCTCCACGGAGTAGGTGAATGTCGTGGAGGAGGCCGTCATTTCGCTCGCGTTGTGTCAATACGCAAGAATATGAGTCAGTAGCCGTTTGACAACTGTGAAAGGTGGATCGAGGATTATGTATGTCTGAAGAATGAGTGGTCTATTCATTTGAACGTGAGTGAATGTGAGATGGTAATGGTGGTCCTTGCAACTTGAGGATAGTCTGGCCGATCTCGTGGCATCAAGCGTGTGCCTGGGGCTCTATTGTTCTTTAAGTTTTCTCACTCACCCAACTTGGAAGTAACTTATCATCGCCAGGCTCCTTTGTTTAGGAGCTGCATTCATCATATCTTGGGAGGTTTTCTTGATCGTCCTCTTCCAAGATCCCTGGCCTTTGCAAGTCTTTCGTCTCGATAACAGTTAGTTTTTGTGGCCTTTCGTATAGGCCCAAACAATGAAGGCCATCCACAGAGATCGATCCCTGCCCAAGAACAGACCCAACAAGACCGAGATAACTAAGGTGGGCTTGCAGAACCCATGACAAACTGATGGGGAAATGTTATTTTTTCACTTAACCGTCAATTCGAAGCACTCATCTGGGGGCGATTTTCCCCCATGAACGTTGCGATGAAAAAGGCAAAGAAGGCCATCCAAGAGCTAAATTGCTTTTGTTTGGCTTCCTTCTTAATGGTCTTAGTTGAGAAGCAGAGAAAGAAGAGGCAGACTCGCTTTTGAAGCATAGTTATAGGACCATTAAAAGATGACTATGTATAGGAAAGCTGAGCACAGACTTTAGTTTGATCCCACATGCATAAAAAATTGCCTCGAAGGCTAAGTACTTTTACACAATTTTGTCAATTCTCTTGGATGTTTTTTACGATAGAGTTATATGGAGAGATCCTAATTTTGAGCCCGTTGAGCAGTATCAATCTTGCGATTTCCCGAATGTGCCCATTACTCTTTCTGCGAGTGCCAACTCTTGGCTTCAGACTTTTTCAATTCAAAAGAAACCCGCAGACTGTTGCTATTGTTCAATTGAACGATATTTCTTGTCTAGGGAGGATTAGGGGAAATCTAGGAAAGCCTCTGTCATTTTGACCAAATCCTTTCAACCAGTTGGGCCAAAGAGAGAAAAAGAAACTGGAAGAAAATTAGTACGTGAAATAGTAGAAATTTAGCTGCATTACCTATATGAAGTAATCTTGTTGCTCCGGGACCAATTGAATTGGCAAAAGTTTCTCGCGTTTTTCCATAAGTCTCCTTTGACACGACGAGGGATTCCTTGAAATACACTTTGTGGTTTCAAAGGGAACAGCTATGCACAACACAGTGGTTGGGAAGAATGTCTTTGGAGACTTCTTCATCCAGTTTTTTGTGACCAAGCTCAAGGGAACCAACCAGTGCTTTACCAAGGAATTTAGTGACATTGTTTGTGCATTGACTCTCATCCCAAAGAAAAAAGTGGGATGGGTCCACAAAAAGGGACCGTGTAATTCACTTATTTTTCAGTTCCTTTCTGATCCCTGTTGATACAAGCTGGTAACTAAAACCACGCACTAAAAACAAAACTCACTGTGCCTATGAAAAGTATTTGAAATGTATCCAGTAATGTCATTGGTTTTTTTTTCTGAGCTCCACCCTAAAAACAGAGATCCAAAAAGCATGATGGGGCTCGCCGGTTAATTGTGTCATCAAAGAGAATTTATGGCCTAATTTGCGAAAAAGCTTTTTCGCTTCCAAGTGTACGGCGTATTATACTTGCTCCTAGTGAAAGAGCCCAAACCATTCTTTTACTGCATAATCCTCGAACATTGAACGTGTGTGTAGTGTTTACCCTGTTCCTGTTGAAAGGATTCTTAGAATTAGGGGCTAAGGAATTATGACGGAACCTTACTTACACATGGAAATGGCAATTTACAACAAAGCCAAGGGATTTAAAATGCAACTAGCTGAACGGAAACAACGTCCTGGCTAAAACTACCTTTCTAGATTGCTCCTCACTTGATAAGCCATCTTTGTTTCTTTGCTGATTTTGTTTGCTGATTACTTCTTGCAAAGCGATTCGTTGAGGCAAACTTACTTAAATAACATGCTAGATGAACATAGGGCTAGAGTGAGAAGAAAGGCCATTGGCAGAGGGGCCTTCGACCGTAGTGATGTCATGAACCATTTGCCGAGTCATGAACAACACCTTGTGAATGGTGACTAACATAGCCAAGTCCAAGAGGTCACGCCATGCTCGAGTGTTGTTCCATTTTCATTCCCCAATGCCCTCAAAAGGCCCCACCAAACAAAGAGAAACTTTTCTCTAGTCCTAAAGCAAACATCAGGAACATACATGTCAATATTATGGCATCCAAACAAGATGAGTTTGCATGGATGTGCATTGTGGATGTGGAAGTGTAAATAACCCTTTCTGTATCTGTCAAAGGGATCCAATTAGCAACTGGTAAGGCTAAAAACAACATAAGAGGCAGATGCATTGGATATTAGACATGATGAAACGTTCAGGTGTTTCCTCTCATCAAAAGACAGAGAAAGAGTGTGTGGCCTCGAAGATGTAGAGAATGTTCTTCATCGTTGCCAGAAACTAGCACGAGTAAGGCGTAGCAGCAATGTGGTGTAGCCTGTCCATCTGTTCCAGTGTTTTTCTTTGCTGCATGATGTTCCAATTTCACTCTGGAGAACTTTAGAGAGAGAGAGAGAGTGAGTGAGTGAGTGCTCGAGGCCCTAGAGAAAAGCGGCAAAAAAGTGAGCATAGCCAATATGCGCCACTAGATCAAAGTGGCGTCTCCAATCTTCGTTTGCATCATTTGGACTTTGTGCCGTTTTGTTCAATTGCAGTCTCATTTCAAGGAGCAAAGTATCCCTCGAAAGAGAAAAAACAGATTGGAGAGCTTGATTGATGATGTGATTATAGCGACTGATTAGGAACATTGGAACTGATGGTAAAGAGATTGATTTGAGTGATAATCGCACCCTGGAGTTACCAACAATGCACCCATACGTCCAAAAAGGTTATGCAAGTAGCTAAATTCTCTAATCATAATCAAATTCTTAAAATTAGGGAGGGGACGTGGCGTCGCAGTTTCCTATAGTGAGAGAGGTCCCAGGTTCGATTCTCCTCCCCGACCTTTCTCAAGGAAACTTTTAGACGCTAATTCACACCCACAGACGGAGAACCATTTTGATACCGGACATGAGATTGCCTATCGGAAAAACAACTTTGGACAATGTGATGGCTGGCTTCGCTGGCCGGGCGAGACTCAACCCTCCGACACAACAATTCAAAAAAAAAATCATCCAACGTTTCTTAGAAAAATTAGGAGAAGACGGGTTTTCTTACACCCCTATTGCTTTTGTTACATTCTTTTTTAGGGTTAGACGATGATGGAAGATCCTTGATACCCTTGGGATTACCTTCGATGATGTAGAGAGAGACGTGGGAAAACTTTTGACAGTTATTTCTAACAAGGCCAATCAACAGTGTAGATTACCTTGACTGTTTGAATGTACTAGATGATCACAAACTCACCGCCCTTGTCTGCTTTACGTACGTACATAGATAGGTACAAGGGTTAGTTTAGAAACAAAATTCCTTCCAAAGAGTTTGCAAGTTGATTTCTTGTCCTGGCATTCATTGTTGGCAGAAGTTTTCCAAAGATCTTGAAAGTTTTATGGTTCGCAAGAAAGGGGACTTGGGCTCGAGTAAGTCTCCAGAATGTCTCCCCTCTTTCCCCTTTTCTAATATTTGTTGGAACAGGAAACAGGGCAAGAACCAAACTTATTCAAAAGAGGGAAGATCCGTAAGGCAATGATTTATGTGCGCTTCCTATTGGCAGAGTGAGCCCTGTTTTTTAAAGAGCAATAGTCGGGACGAAAACTTCTTTTCCAATAAAACATGTTTGTGTAGCCAAAAACTACTACAGTGGAAAAAACACATCAGTTTGTCATGATTTTTCACTTTATCGCGTGTCAAAGAACATGAAATGACACTCCCATCATGTCACTGAGGCTTCCCAAAGAGCCTACAGTTGGCAGAATCCGAAGATATTCTGACCGAGTTCTTTCAGGATGCAAAGATTTGGCATCGGAATGCACGGTGAGTATTATTGGATTCTCTTCCATGTCGAGATCCCAGCATGTAACTCGACTTAGAGGGCGATGTCTCTTGTGTATTCCCAAGGATCCGCGTTCCAATCTTCGTTATCTCCCCGTTGTAGGCTCCTCGGATCAGTTTCAAGTATATGACCTAATTTCTAGAGGACCTGTTCGTCTTTACTTGGCCACATACAATTCCCGGTATTACCAGTGCCATTACTGGAACACTATCTCCTCTCTTGATCCTCAGTCTGTGCGCAATTTTGGTTCCATCCCTGTCCCCTCTTCCTGGTCGTATGCTCTCCCTACATTTTCTTTTTCCAATTACTGTAATGCAATCTCATCTTCAGCAGTGACATGGTGTATGGAACACATCTGAGCTTCTGTCATAGACAAGACGAGATCGCCCAAACTTGGTCCGAAAATTTGTTCCAAATCTTACCCTAACATTGCTCTTCAGTCTCCGTCGCCTAGCCAAGTCAAGGCTCAACTCGGTGTGCGGAAAAGATCTGTTCCATGTCAGCATATTGGGCAAACGAGAGTTTCCTGCTTTGCATTACTGCCCTCATTGAACGGTCCCAAATGGTGATCGCAATCCCCTTGGTAGTCGACGAAGTGTAAATGATCGGACCCAGTCAGGCTTGCTCTTAATTGTTCCAACAAATCACAGCTCTGATTCCCTTATTTCTATCCTCATATCCAATATCTCAAGATTCGTAATTACAGGAGGAACAAAAACGCCCCAACATACTTTACGTCACTAAATCACAAATACTTTTCAGAGTGGCCTTTGCTCAAGTTCGGAATTGGAAACCTCCCGAGGTGCCATTCGGATTCAGCATCTTACTGCGGGCCAAACCTCGTCTTGTCAAGCCAGTTCTAGCAAAGAGGGCGTGGCTCGATTTCCCCGCCTTCAAGACTGCGCCCATTTCCACTATGAGTCCACGGAGATTGGACCACTCAGTCTGGAACTTGTGGACAAGGATGAGGAACTTCGCTCGGTGAACCCCAATCCTGAGCCCGGTGATTCGTGGCTTCTGAGTGTTCAAGTGACCTCCAAAGGTCGCACTTGGGTTGTGCGACGAAGTTATGAGAATTTTGTGCTGCTCGACAAGCAGAGCCATCAGTGTATTTACGATCGCCGATATTCCCAATTACCTGAAATCGTCGAGGCTGAAAATTTGCCCATTTCCAACGGACATTCACACGAGGTAAGACAAGCACAACTATTTCTTTTCGTGTTCTTCTACCGTATTATTCTGAATTCTACGGTGACGATCAGTGCCTCTCTTCTTAGTGTGATAGTCGTCATAGGCCTCCCAGTCCTCACATTTAAAGCTTGAAAGAAAATAATAAGTTAATAAAAAGAAAGAAAACTCTTAATGATAAGGTTTGCAACTGATTCAAGGGAATTATGTGGTGTCATAAGGCACAACAATAACTTTTTCTTGAGGTACGATATTTAGCTCGGCAGCTGGTTCGAGTTTGATGTTTCGCCGTTTGGGGGACCTACCGTAAAACACGGATCGTGAGCATTATTTTCTCGGAATCTCGTTTCAAACTTAACAGTTCGTCATCTTTTCATTTTTTTTTGTTACCTTGAAGAGAACACGGATGCTGGTTGTGAAATGCCTAGCATGACTTTTCTCCCAAGATTTAAATCGAAACCAAGTTTTACTACCCCAGATTACGCCTATTGTTACGTCATTGTCGTAATCTCACGCTAGATGTCGCCCTTTGTCGGGTGTTCCTCTTCAAAGTATCTGTGATAGCTACAACCCGCTCTCTAGTGGTTGATAGCAGAAAAGAGCAGGAAAGTCTCTCTGAAAGCTTGCTTTGTCCACGCGAAAAAGTTTGGCTCCGAGTGCTAAAAGTGTGCTCAACAGCTCCCAACTCTCTATTCCCCGCTTAACGTACTCTAGAGCACTCGTAGAATTGGATAGCAAAGGGAACAGTCCCAAGGAACACAAGCGGGTGCACCAAAAAGCACATGGATCATGGACAACAAGAACAGACAGGAGGAAGGGGAACAACGCTCCCTCCTGTACAGTAGCCCCACACAGACATACGTAGACTACAAGCTCTCTTTAGTTGGTTCTTTCGGTCGTCCCATTCAACCCTTGATGAAAGCGAATTCCCTGAGTTCTCTCCCTCATGAATCCACCCTATTCGCCCCAAGTTAGCGAATTGTATTGACTACTTGGGCGAAATGCGCTTCCATTTCGGGGTCCCAAGAACTAGATGAAGAGAGGCTGGACCACCCGTTCCTCTGTCTTCTTGCTTTGATAACTGTCAAGACAGGAGGAGAAAACGGGCAGAATTCCCGAACAGAACTTCCGAAGAAAGAGTGTGATACTGCTTTCGTTGTTGTTACGACTATTTCGCTCGCGTTATTTTACTTTGGCCATCCCTATTAAGCAAGTGAGAAACAGAACCCGAGCGAAAAGTGGGGGTGCCTAGAATAAAACTGAGATCACATTTGACCCACATGGGGATTGCCGACAGTCCAGAATGAGTTGTGCATCGGTAAAAATGTGCGTGAAAAGGTGGCGATCGGTGTGTGAAAAGTGATAGCGACCCATATAGCCATGTCTCCCATTGGTGATAGTCGGATTATTCATGGCATCCATGCAGGTGACATCCTCGTACCTTATCAAGAGGTAAGCTAGTCAGCCATCCAACCAGTAAACAAACCAACCAACCAACCTGGTTGGACGTACATGAGCTATCCAGGGTTTTGACACACGGATGATGATTCATTCTTATCAAGTGGGTGTTTATCCACATGCAAGACTCCAATCGCCGAAGTTACTTGAAATTTGTTTTCCTCGGCTAGTGTGTCTCCCACCTCAATTTTAAGTCGACGTTCCCACAATTTTCCACCCAATCAAATTATGAAACGGCCAAGGAGGCGATATTTCAACAGAACAAGCGAGCTGAGAAAAGTAATGTCCCCTTTGGAGATTACAATATACGAATTTTGTATAGTGGTTGGAGGAAGTTTCCCTAAGGGGAGCTTCGCTGAGAGGGTGTCTGCTGACCCCCATTCGTTTTTGTGGCCGGTTGGAAGCCACCCTCGCTCACACTTTCCCCTGGAAAATGGTACCAATATATTTTGTGGTCGACGGGATCCTTAAGCCGGCCATAAAGACGGGAATTAAGAGATCAAATCCGAGTAATGTCGATGCACCAAAGAGTCATATAGACAGGCATACGTATCTATCATCGATCGATATGAACACTTTTCGCTCCAAAATAGATTGGATGAGTTTAATCTCGCTTAGATTACTTTCGAACCCCTGACTTTTGAAGTGAGGGATCAAGAAAGAACTCTCTGAAAATTCAAATCCCTCCTCCCCCCGTTGCTTGCCAACGTTGGGCTCGCCATAAATTTTCTTCCAAATGTAGAAGTAACATATACGTACTACGTTGCTATCTTGGGCGATCAGGTGGATCCGTCTTTCTTCTTGTCAGCTCACTGACTCCCATTGAGCTATAATTGACAGGGGAACCTCCCAAGAAGGCTCTTTTACACTTGCATTAGTGATACGCTCGAGCATGCTACTTTGATAGACGTAACTCACGGAGCCGAATGAAGAAACGAGATCAACATCGACCAGATAGATGAACAACCAAAGATCAAAGACTTGTCTTCTCTCTTCTCCATCCCGAAGATGATTTTGATTTCGATTTCGATTTCTCTCGGTGAAAAAGAATGCCACTTCGAATTTGTGAACAGAAGCATTCTTCGGTTTTCTTTTGTGGACTACGCACATTTTCTTTCTAAAGTTTGCTTTGTTCAGCTAGTGTAATCCGGTGTTGAACACAATGCTAAAAACATTAAATTGGTTTTGTTCGAAAAGTAAGAGTTCTTTTTGTCAAGCTTTGCTCGTCCCAAACAGACCGAAAGCAAAAACAACAAACCCAAATCCGTGGAGCTTAGGCTGATAAGAGTTCAATGTCAGATTGTTCAATTGAGAGAGAGTGAGAGTTGATTTACGGGTCTTAGCTTCTTAAGGCTGGTCATCTTATCTGCGTTTTTTATCCTTGGTTGTTAAGTCTCGAAAAATAATGCCATTCATTTGATTGGAGAAAGTGCTTCATTTATGAACAAGTATTCAAGAAATTTCCATATGAAAAAAAGCAACCACTGACGTACTGGCTTGGTCGACTTCATGATAAGTGAAATCCTTTTTTTTGTCCAATCAAAGCGCCAAATGAAAATTCCGCGTCCACCCTTTTCCATCAAGTAATGTGTCTGCAAAATGGTTTTTGAGGGTGCTCGATATATTTGATCGATGTTATTCGCTCGGGAGTGGGTCTGTCGATAGTGAGTGGTGCTATCAAAGAAAAAGAAGAAGAAAGACTTCTAGAAGGGCAATTGATGGATTCGTTCGTTGGTTCCACTGTTCTGTGGGCTAACTGGATGCCGCGAGGTTTCTGCGCTTGAGTCGAATAGTCCGTGTGCACTGTTTACACATGAGAAGGCGTTGCTTGGTCTGTCAAGAGACCATTTAACGATTGGTAACCCATGATCGACAAATCGAGTGGAATGCAAAACAAAATGGCTCGACCATATGGAATTCCCGTCACATCCATCCATCCATCAACCCATCCATCGGATTGGCTGATGGTCTCTGATTTTGAATTGATCAAGTCCCGCTCGATCAAGTGTTGGACTTGATCAAGTGTTTTAGCAATCCTCCAACTTTTCCACCGAGATGTGTTTATTCAAGCTTGGTTGAAAGCGAAGGGTTGGCCAAAGTTCGAGAAGCAAATCTGGCCGATAATGATGGGAATTCAGGGTTGAATTAGTTCTTTCACTACTGATGGTTGATTTCAGGCTTGATTGATTCATGAATCGAGCCGCACCAGGGTGTCTTAAGCTCAGCTCAGGGTACTACGTATACAGTACATTGCAAGCACATGAACGACGAAAACCCTCCTTTCCTCGTTCAGTTTAGTTGAAAAGACGAAGAACGTTGAAGAGCTTTTCATCCCCGTGTATCTTGTGACATTTCTCATGTTTTGTCAGTCCCCCGACATTCAATTTCTTGCTGGCAAAGCCCATTTCTTCCGATACTAGGGTCTTTAAACCGCAGGCTCAAGGAGCCAAGTTTTGTTGGACCTCGTTTTAATCAATTCCTTCAACTTTTTATCCGTCTCAATCGCAGCAAGTGGTCTTCCGAGGAGTGAAGAAGAACTCTGCCGGTCTTGCCTTCTTGTTAAAAAGCCAATCAAGTCTTACTTGATATTTTGGTATGGAATTGCGTACTAGGAGTACATTAACATTCATTTTAGGTTCTTCTGAGAACCTTGCCAATTTTTGTTGGGAGCAATACTAATCTTGCCCATCACACTGATTTTCACAAAGCATTTAGATAATTTTCTAACTTAGTTTTAAACCTGAGGGTGATGAGATAGCAAATTATAGGCTTCACATTTGGGAATGAATGTTGATTTTTTGCCATGTCGAAGAATAATATTTTTCACGCTGAGTTACGAGAATTCTGAAGCAACATTTCATGATTGTGTAACCATCAAGCCAACCGAAATGAGATTTTTAAGACCTTGCTTACAGAGAACACGAAAGCATTTTTGCAAGTTCTGGCACACTAAAACCTGATTAAAGGTTCTGGCTGAACCAAACACAAAGCTCTCTCTCTCCGAGTGAGTGCGAAGTCTCATCGAGATTGAACTGTTTATTTCGATCACTGAGAGGAGCCAAACCCCAATCCTTTTGTCCGATCGAAAGTGTTTGCATTGAAGCGGAAATGAATATGCCATTCCCCGTCCAAAAACTCGTGAGCAACGAGCTCGAGGAAGAACAGCAAGGTTGTTGAACCTGGAACTTGTTTAGACTTGAACACGATCATCAGAATGCGGACGCAAAACATGGGCGGCAAACGAAATAGAGCGAGGTGTTTATGGCACCAAACTTTTTAGTAGTTTAGCCAATTGCTATTGGTTGCTCCAGTTTTGATGTGTTGTTTCTGGCATGTAGGGTTGAATTCCACTCGATCGTATCACTTTCCTCCAATGACCTTCCAATTCACAACAGGAGGGCATGGAATTATTCAACTGGGATTTATTGTAGATTCACGAGCCGAGATTCTCGCCAGTCAAAGCTCACCCTGAACATTTTGAAAACTTTGAAAAACAAGTAAAGAGAATTCTAGATGGGTTTCCCATTCCCTTGAAATAGCTCTTTGCGCGCTCATGAAGTTTGGAAGATGTACTCAGCACTCACTCATTGTCCAACTTCCAAAGGTGTGCTATAGAGATTGAAAGTAACAAACATTATTTGAGCTCAGACTGCCGTGAAGTACAAAGGAGGAGAGCTCGAGTTCAATTCAGGAAAGAAGTAATCTATAGCTCAAGTTTCCAAGCGCAATTTATGGCCTCCAGGTGCCGGGCGGATAATTCCAAAAATGTTTTCTCCCCAATCTCAGGGGGAAAAGCAAGGATAAAGGGGATGAAATCGCCTTCAATTGGTCTTATCTCTTGGAGATTAGTGGCTTGAAATAGTTTCATTGAAGCGTATCCGGCCTAAACACGCACAGACAAAGTAGAAGCTTCCACAGTGATATGACAATGAAAACCTTTGAATTTGACGTTCGAATGACGAGGATGTTGAATTCCCGTTGAATCTATTGGACTCTTAATTAGCTTTTGCCATTTCGGGAGAATGTTGTGAACTACAACATATCCAAAGTGTCTTTTCAACTTTCTCAGGGCAAAGCAAACAATGGAGAGCAACTGCCACTAAAAGGGTTGGTTGCTGAGTTGGTTGGCTGATCCCTTGAAGAACCATTGAGGCATTAATTATATGCCTTGTTAGTGCAACTCAGATTCCCAATCACCCCCCGAACACTTTCTATCCCGACAGAGTGAACGACACACGGAACAATAGACCATGAATGAAAGACTACTGCATGCACGGCAATTGGAGATGAAGAGCCTCCTTTAGCATAGAGCTCATGTACTTCCTCTGTCAACCCTCTAATGATCTAATGACCAGTCCATTAAGAAAGATGTTCCATTCGCTCATCCACCCCTTGAGGGTCCGAATAGAACGCACCCTGTTTTTGTTTGCGGGTGATTGGATATGTGTGACGTGGCTAGATAAGATGGGCTCAGGCATGACGAAATCACATTTGACGGCATTTGCCGGAGGAAGGAAACGGACAAGTATGTCGAAGGTTGTCCCACTTTCTTCCTTGGTCAACGCTGTCAACCCCAAAATGCCAGATCACGGATGACAGGTAGACAAATTAATTTGCCGTCGTTTTCCGAGCCAGAAGAACCATGACAGGATACATTCCGACATCCTGACATACGTATACCCTTTGAGATGAGGATCTGTGATCGTACATCTTTCCATCTCTTCGAATTAAGGAAGAAAAACAGTCGAAAAAGCGACCACAGAGTGATAATGTTGGTCCAAGTACAATATTGACCCATGGACATTTGATTTATATTTGAGATATCTTTCACTTCCATCCAACCCCAGGAACTAAAAGCTGACCTGGCGTTCGGTTTCGCGGGCGCAGGTAAAAAAGACAATGTTTCAATCTAATTGCTATCCGTATTTACAAACATCTGTCACCAGGTCGCCTCGTCTCCACCCTTTGCTTTGGCATGGACAGAAAATCGCCCGTACACCCTTCCATGAGGCTTTAGTACGACGAGTTCACCACGTTGTCGAGTCTCATGTTTGCCTGACATTATGGAGAACTGGGTCACAGAGACTTGATAGCTTTGCAAGGGGACACAGCCGAATTTTTGTCATTCGTTTACCAAAGTCTTTAGGTGCTTCACTGAGGATCCGGTGGGGTCTTCTAGATCCTAATAAGAAAGGATGATGCCAGCCAACGCTTGTAATGCCCTGGGATCTCGGGAAATTGCTGGGGTCCTTTGTAATGTTGTTTGCAATGAGTGGGTTTTCATGAACGCTGCAAGATTGGGTCACCGTTCGCTAACAACCAAGGAGCTACGGTTCCACTATATTTCTACTGGGAAAGGAGGAAGATGTTCATTTCCTGGATTCTATTTTCAAGCGTTTTTTATGGCCAATTTCATGTTTCAGTGGTTGGGTTAAAATCCCTCCCCTTTAAATCTCCCTCCCCCTAAAAAAGCTCATAATTCAGGGCATCTTGCTTCATATCCAATTGGCTCGAGAATTGCTTTCCATGGCGACCTCAGCCTTGTTGTAATCGTGGGTCGTTCGTTGGGGCCAGACAAGTGTTTCTGTCCGACCCTCTGTTCTCTACAGTACATACAATGTAGTACGTATATATAGTGTAGTATACTAGCGTGTGAGTGGTCTCAAGATAGAAAGAGCGAGAAAAGCCAGCCTCGGTGGCCTTGCTGGCCTAAACTTGGCCTTTGAGATGGCCTCAAGAGAGAGGGGAGGAGAGAGGGAGGGAGAAGAAGGCGGTTATAGAGGACGAGGAGGTGGAAAAGCAGCTTTCCTTCACTTCCTTATTGAGTGAGCTCGTTCTCTCTCACATTCGATTGGACTGAGGCAAGATATCCTTTCTTCTGCCTGACGTAATGTACGTTGTGTGTATTTGCTAGCGATTTTATGCGTACAAAACAGTGGTGAATGGTGACAACACAACCCTAAGCTCAACAAAGTTCTTGGAATGCTTTTCTTTGAGGTGCTTTTTTCGGACCAGAAGTGACAACCACCCCTCAAAATAGGTTTCAAGAACCGCTTCCGAACTCACCGAGTTCGGGGCGTAGAAAAGGTAATAATTTCCAGTAGACATAGATAAATGTCAGAAGTTTGAGTCATATTAGACCAGTGTGTGCGAAAATGTTTAGTGCCAATGCCCTGGAATTGAACCCACGTCAACTTCAATATCCAAGGACATGAATAAGGAAGGGGCCCCTCTGCCATAAAAATGTCGCCCACCTGAGCCCTCCCTCTCTCCATTCGAAGTTTGGCTTGAAGGCCATAAATTTTTAGTCCCCTCGCCATTGGCAACGTGCGTTTGTTGGCACAAACCTGGAGGCCATATCCCATTGAATTGGACCCTTCAGTCGAGAGGTGTCGATAAATGTTCTCTTTGGAAGTGTGTACGAGAGCTTGTAATCCTAGTTCCCCAAATGATGTGTCTGGGATGGATGATGGTTTTCCCTTGTAGAAGCTAGCTGACGACACACCCTTGGGGCTCACGTATTGGGCGAGTGCTTGAGTATCACTTTGCTCCAGGAAGATATCCCGTTCCAAGTTCCATGGTTCCCTAGGGACATGATTAGAAGAGCCGAAAGCCAGAAAATACCCTTCAAAAGCTAACCCTCTCGTCTCTCGAATCTCCCCTTGTTTCGTTTCTTCATTTCCGGCCCATCGAGGGGATTCTTGAAGAAAAGGGATGCCATTACTTTCCGGGTTCAGGAGCGCACATGCATCAGTCTTACGTTCAATTTGCCAAAGAGTTTGATATTGGGAAGAAGAAAAAAAGTGAGATTTTAAAGGTTTCCTTTGTGCTGCCCTCACGATTGTTGGTCTCCACTTGATATTTGGTCCCGAAAAATTGCGCAAAATCCTGCCTTACATTAAGTAAGCGAATTGAGTTTTCCGTTTTCCCCCTGCAGCTGCAATTGGGCCGTTACTGTTAGGATGTAATACGATGACGACGAAAAAGACGAGTGTTCGTAACGATGTTTGTGGGTGCACTCGCCCATCTTTTGCATTCTGATTATGCATGCTTGCCTGGAAGGCTCTGATTTTTTTGTTTGACACACATTCACGCACTAGCGAAGAGATGAGATGAGATGGATTCCCATCTCTGTGCAGTGTGCATTCGTGCTGCCGGTTGCTAGAACTGATCATATGTACTTATGTGCTCAGCCTAAGCTTGTCGCATGAAACCCTCATTTTTTACTTTAACCATTCAACCATGCAATTACGGGCTGGGTGTTTGCAGAATATTTGCATTCAGGTAAACAAATCTGGCCTCCATTGAACGTCAATTCTACGTAAAGTACTTGAGTGCTTGAAAAGAGCGTCTTGCCTCATTACGGTTGAGCCACTGAATAGTACACGATTATGCCTTGAGATTTTTGACTGCCGAATGGATTGCAATCCTTGCTTGCATGACAATAATTGATGCCTTTGCCATCGAATTCATTGGAACCCGTCTTATCGAGCAGAAATCATGCCAGGATTACAATGGACTTTGTTCAACGAAGATCATGGGAATGTCTCTTTCCATTCCGTTTGACATTTCAAATTCATTTTCCAGCCAGTCATGGTTGCCCAAACCAAAGTGAAAATAATCCCTCGACGACTCCCGTACTCTATTCATTCATTCATTAACAAGACGCTCGTTCATTTCTCTTTCCAGGATTCGGTACGGCAATTGCTTTCAGGCTACCTTTGTCGGTTCTCGTCGTTGGCCGGTCCAGTTATCACCTGTGGACCCGTGCTCAATTGGTTCGAGCTCGATAACCGAGGCCACCGTCTCATTGTGACCGATGACGGGGCCATCAACACACCGGCCGTGGCTGCGGCTTACGTGGTCAAACGATACACGAAACAAGCCCCGGATGAGATCAGCTTCGAGGTAGGACATGGTCTTGGCTTGTTTTCAATCTATGATTGAGAACCAACCAGTTTGCGGTTAGTTTTGGCTTCTTAGTACCCTGCTTAGTATGGATCAGATTGATCAAAGGGGTATGTGATCAGGTTGGTTTGTAACAGGATACGATACGAAGGTAGAAATTTCCTAAAGAATCGAATTGACAAGTTCAAGTAGAGTATTGTCAAAGTATTTCACAAGCCTTTCTCGAAAGCGTTTATGTCGCTTGTTGCGGTCGAACATTTAGAAATCGAACCTCGACTGAGGATCATTATGAAACCATCCATTCGGCTTTGTGTCTCGACAGAGTTTGGATAATTAAGGAGTTTTTTTGCGGCCGATGTCAGGTCTTAATGAAGCTTAAGAGTCATCATTATTTTTCTTCCTTATGATAATTACCATTTCTAGCCGATACTTGCGCTTGATGGTAAACAATGATTTCTCACCTGTCAAGGAAGGTATTAATACTCGCATAACTAGCTTCTCCAGCTAAGTTTGAGCGTTTAGAATACTGGGATGTGCCTGTCTACTGTACTCGTTCCTTCATGAAAAAATTTCTCCTTGAACCTTCAATCCCAGTGGTTGGGGCCATTGATTCACTCTGGAAACCATCAGTTGATGACATGACGATTTTCTGACATGTTGATGGACCATTGTCAAGCCAGATCGACCATTTAATGAAGAAGATGAGAAAGATGAAGGAATCCTTTAGAGCTCCGTGTGGTTGGAACATCTCTATTGGCTGTACGACCAACCATTGGCAATTGAAACGACTGTTGAGCTGTGTAGATATTGGCTGGGTGTGATTCATCTCCTTAGGACGAGTATTGGGACAAAAGTGAAGACAAAGAACTTTGGTGGAGTTCGGCGAAATTTCTCTTGGTTACAATTTTCTTTCGATTCGTCAGACAAAATGGTTTTGTCGAGTCGTGCTTGGATCCAGATAAGATACTTGGTGAATTAATGCAGTCAAGCACACATCACAGAGGTGCTTCTAAAGCCCAAAATCCTGGGTCCAATTGTTTTTGCTTCCCTTTTCTAGCAAAGAGTCGCCCAAGCTCACCAAAAATTTTGCTCCAATTTTGAAGAGTCCCCTATCTGAAACAATTCCCTTTTGATCGGATGACTCATCCATGAGCATGTGAGGGACTTGTAGCGGTAATTATAGAGCACAAGAGACTGGTACTGCCTATTGAGTATACTATAGTCTAAAGCTGAAACGGGAACAGACGACGAGAAGTAGAAGAAGAAGGAAAAAGACGAAGAAGATGATAGTGATGATCATGACAATGGAGCAGGACCGGACACAACGACTTCCACCAACACCACTACCCCTCCACCGGAGCAAGTAGTTCGTCCAAAATGTAGTACACGAAGTCCCTTTCGAAAGAGTCACCTGTCATGCACTCCACACCACAATGAACAAAAACAGCTTCTCTTCAGCCAATGCAGACAGCAAAAGAACCACTGCCATTGGTTCCACCATCACCAGCACTGACTTCTACTCTGGCTTGGCTACTTCTCAGCCGACTTTGAAATCTGAACTTGCTCCTAGGACGACGACTACTTTGACGTTGGTTGGTTGGAAGGAAGGAAATCTGGATTGCCTCTGATAACTTCTCATTAGCTTTGAGGCAAACTCAAACTAAGGATCATGGCACGCAAAAAGTGAAGAGAGAACCAGAGGGACCCTTTGTTTTTGATTGAAATTAAGGGTGGGCTTCTTTTCATACTTACCCAGTAGATCGCTTTGGACGGGAATGGTTCGTTGAACTTGAGCGTATCATGCTATCAGTTCAGTTCATTAGCATCTCTAATGTTCAAGTTCGTGCGAGATGCTGTTTATTTGGTAGTTTCATCTGTCAGGTCGTAAAACCCATTAAAACGAGGCCTCGTTGTACGTACAACCGCTGCATAGACAAACTTATCTTCTTCTTTGCGCTTGTTTTGGCATCTTCTTTCTTTGGTGAGTTTGCTTTCCGATGGAAAAACGAGCTTCCAAGTGCCGAGGAGATAAAAAGAGTGCACAACTTAAGAAACCTTATCATTGCGGCGAATATTAAATTTCAAGCGAGCAGTAGAGAACATCTCATTATCTTGTTTGCAAGCTTTTGTTCAACTCAAGAGGATTTGGGATGTACTCTAGGGGGTTTTCTCAAATGGGTCTTTCCCAGCGTCTGGTCATCTTTGTTAAAGACGAATGTTAGCGGGTTTTTTTCTTTTATACTACATTGTACTTGCCTCGAGAGAAGCCAACCGCCAGGTCAAATTGCTTGCTTTCCTCAAAAGGCTGTGTTCTCTGAAAAATTTGATTGTGATGTGCCTCGACAATTATCAGTTACCCCGGGGAACCGTTTCAAAAAGGATGGCATTTTGTAGCGAAGGCTTTTACATTATTCAGGTGCTAGAAGTGCTAGGACTGTTTATTGGCTGGGTAGCCCTCTATGTGGTCTACAATGGAACCGATGTGAATCATGCGGTGTACTCACTTTTGTTCCAGAGTGCCATCCTCGCTCAAATTGTAACAGTGTTTAATGTGCTTGTGGGAATTTGGTTCCAATATCATGGTTTCGATTTCGAATGGTACCAAATGTATATTTTTGGATCCTCAATCTCCCTAACGTTTCACGACGTTTCGTGGAGCATTATTGGCTTCCTAAGATACTTGAAGATTGTCAAACAAACAGTCTGGATGGAATGGCAACCAAAACTGTTCACCCTGATTCTATCCATGTGGGCCTGGTTGAATTGCCTCGCTCATGTCAGTGCAATGTTGGTGTATCGGTACATTTTTGGCACCGACACCCAGACCTTTTACCTTCCCCAGTGGCCATTTTCTACTCAAACTGGTTTCTTGTGGATAATGTTTGCTTGTCCGGCTTTTTCCGATATCGTCACCGTTTTCTCTTACGTTCAAATACTGCGGTTTAAATGGAAGCCCCGGTCTCAAGAGAATCAAGTTCAACCGGCTGATCTGATCTTCTCAGACGGACCCGAATCTTTAGTTTTGAATCTGGCCAATATCGAGCAAGATCGGAGGGAAATTCAGTCAACAATTCGTGCTCTAACTTCCACATTGTGCCTCCTGGGAATTCGGACCCTGTTTCTAGTTGGACATCCCTACGTTTTCCATTTTGCTCGAGACAAAGTCGAGCAAGAAATGGTCTTGTTGGCCTTCGTTCGTGCCCTGGTCAAGAATGTCGGTCTTTTTGTGGTGATTTTACTGAACTTTCGCACCCTTCGACAGTTTTTGACCATAAATTGTTGTTTTTAAAGTTGGATGGTAGGCGTGGTTCTTGTACATTCCTGCGATGATCCTGAGGGTGTGAAAATTGGTAATGTGATAGCGATTCGAGTATTTTCGTGGTTGCGTAAAAATACATTGCCGACAGGTGAATTCCTGTGGTCAATAATTGGAATGCAATGGCAATGTCCAATCTCCTCTGAATGCTCGATTCCCAACGCTTTTCAAGGAAAGCAGCGTACGATGATAATCGTTCAAAATTTACCAATTCCAGTTCGTTGCTTTGAGTCCCTAGCCTCATTTCAGTGTGTCTCCAAAATTGGGCTATTCCGCCCTTTTTAACAAATTTTGCATGATTGTGGACGCAATACAAAATGAAAAGAAGAAGAAGCAAAAAAGAATCATTTGATTATAAGCCATTATTTGAGGCTTCTTATATTCATGCAGGTTACTTTTTTCCTTTGAAGTTGTCTGCCTTCTAGATTTTGTGTATTCATCAAGTTTGGAAGTCGTCATGGTTTGATGTTACCGTCTCTGAATCGTGCTGAGATGATTGCCTAAAACGGATGAATCAAGTTAATTCAAAGTGACCTATTGTATACAATAATTAACCTTTGCTGCATCTATGAGCTTCACAATTGTTACTTTTTTTAAGGCGCGTTAACTGTTAGGTTTTTGTCTCAAATGTATTCAGAACTGTCCAAAGTAAACAGTCTTCTGAGCTGAATGAAGGGAACCTCCTGAGACATCGTGATTTGGGCCTAAATTGGAGAATTGACAAGTGGCCCTCACGAACCACCTACACACATCTTGGCATTATAAAAACCGCCGAAGAGACCTGAAAAAAAAACTGATTCCAAGTTGAGACTCAAATAGACTCCGAAGTCCACAAGTGTTCGCTATTTGCTCGATGACAAATACCACATTTTTAGGGAGAGATCGATTTCGTCTCGTACGGATATCATGTGGCTGAATTTAGAAGTGGCGACTCGTTTATCCGGGCTGTGAAATGATATTTAGGAGAACATGGATCAACATCGTTAGCGAACATCTGTACGTAGGGTGAACGTTTCGAGAACATCCTGCAAAATGAATACTCGCCCTAGGTAAGGTCAGGGTTGTTTATCGGTGTGGTGAAGAATATGCACGAGGATGCAAGAGGCAGAGCGAGGAAAGAGTCGAGGATCCCTCCACCAACGACATTTAGGCAAACCACCTTCCACACCTTTGGTTTTAACACATTTTTGAAGGGGCCTTGTCAATGGCTTCAGGCAATTAGACGCTCCGGCTGCATCAGGGCTAAAACTTCCTGGACAAAGAGCAAGGAAATCTCCCTCCATTACATGTAACTCATCTACACTGTACGTATCGAATGGTGGTGAATGCCTCCTTCTCCCGTCGGTTCGGCATATTAAACTGAAATGCGAACTTGTTTCCATGAAGTGAGTGAATAGTTGTATTGGTTATCTGCTCTCAAGGTTAGGTCCCGATCGTTTCTTTGAACACGATAAACATTGACATTTTTTGCAATGTTTACCTGAATCTGGGCCTATTTGCTAGGCAAATGCATCAAGCAAATAGATGAAAATATTCGGAAACCTTTCAGAGGTTGTGGAGAGCTCGAATTCCAAGGATTTTAGCTTCATTAAAGAATGTCGCTCTGGGCATGATGGAAAGATCCGAAATCTCTCTCGGATCTCACATCGCGGATCGTCATCGTGGAATGGACATGCACTTTCGCGAGTAATTATTGTCAAAAGTTTCTCAGGAAATTAGGTTAACCGATTATCGGAGGAAGGATACCATCATCTTCGTCTTAACTGCCGCTGTTTTGGCCCGAATCGCCATCTCGAGCATGTGCTACATAGCAGGCAAGACAGTGTTTCCAAGTGAAGTGGGCCTCACAAGGAACCGCAACAAC